>JAGFPH010000134.1:196666-241214 GCA_018207615.1 Philaenus spumarius
TCATCAAATCATTTTGTATATCATAATACTCAACTTGTAATACTGGTGCTTTAAATTTAAAGACTGTGCTGGGTAAATTTTCTCCAGACATATTTCTAAAGTGCCGAAACATATGCGAAGCGCTATTCAAAGGCTTCCATACCCTCAGTACCTTCAAATGGAATAGTCAAGGAACTTAACGCCAGGCAGTCGGATGTCAGTAGTTTTCGTATAAAGTAGTGCCTGCATTGTTTGGAAACTTTTTACCCCACGCGAGCTCTGGAGTTGGTGAAAATATAGTGTCACCGCCTATGATTATATTGCGCTAACAAGAGTGTATAAATTATTAAGTTATTTATAATTATATTATTTGGTGTGTGTGTCCGTTCTGGGATATTTTAATTGTGCTTATTAACATTTCTTTATGTTTGTAATGACCGGGACGAATTATCAATATAAAATTGAAAAACAAATAGAACGATTTCTTGAAGAAATCTTAAACGATGCAAAAGTATTAAACGGGCTTCCACTGATGAAGAGGGGGATGAACTTCAAAATAGGGAAAATATTTCGGATACTGAAAAATGTGCTGAAAGTGATAATGAAGATGATGCGTATGATAAAGTTTGCCGCCAACTTCTGCCGATGAACCTGATACTGCAATGGATATTGCAATTAAAGGAGGCCTGAAATAATTGTCATGCTTGAATTACAGGAATGCCGTTTAGAGTTGAATATCGATTAATATAATTCATTAAGAATAAAAAGAAAAACAAAAGAAAAATAATCACAAGGAAATTTAGGAGAGTTGTATTTAGTTATGTGAAGATAAAATTAAAGTTTTTATCATGTTTTAATATAACAGAGTGTGCTGTTTTATTTGTTAAGAAACAAACAAACAAATCTATTGAGGTAAAAATTTACCCCACGCGAGTTCTCACGTACAGCAATGGCGCGGGCACTCTAGGGTTAAGATTGAGAACCACCATGTGATGTTACATAAGAAATGTGACATATTTAAAATAAATCGTTCAAAAGATAGAAAGGTTAGAAAAAATGTAAATTTACTATTCTCTGTGAATAATATGGATCATTTCTAGTGGAGATGGAGATTTTAGATTTGGCACGATGGTAGTTCTTCGAATAGGCCTACATGTAAAGAGAAAAACAAAACCTGAAAATTGTATTCAAAGGTCCATCAATCAGGGAAGGGTTTGGATACATTTTGAACAATTTCTTTCGTAAGTTTTCTCATCATACACTGATGAATTCATTCTTCTTTTATCTTATATACCAATTTTAAGTCAACCCTTATCATGAATAAAAATTTAACTTAAACCATAAATCAACCAGAAGTAAACTATTCCCATTACGTTGATCTGAACTAGACATGTTACTTAAATTAAATATTGATACATACATTTATTAGATAAAATATTTAAAAAGGAAAAACAACCTAAAACGCAGTGAGATCCCATAAAAAAACAAATGTGAAAAACAAGACTCAAAACAAAATGTTTCTGTCCATAAAACTATTGAGATGGAAAATATGACCATTAGCCAATAGATCGAATAGTCAGTTTAAGGTGTTGTTGTTACATCATTTTTCTTCCAGCCCACCTTAGTTAGCCATCATATCACTGTTAATCTAACTAATTGAACGCATGAAATGATTCAACTAAACAAATATTTTTTAAGCGCTTGTACTCCCCAAAATGTTCCTCTTTATAACTTAGTACAAGTTCTTGATTTCTTTCTTCTTAAATCAATTTTACATTATTCAATGTATTCTTTCTTGTGAATCTATTTAGGCGGAAACAACTTGCCAAATTCAAGAAAAGAAAATCTGCGGGCGAGGAATAACGATTAAAATGATTTCTATAGTTGAATCAGTTAAGTATGAGAGAGAGGCTAAAGTGGGAGGAAGAACATGCAACACTTAAACTATAGACATATATATTGACCAAAGGACTTGTCATATTATGTACTAGGGCCCTGGTCGTTTCGTCCATCAACACATGCGGTGACCCATGGCGAAGTCAATGCAAACAGATGATTGCATACTCTGATATTTTCACAGAAATTACCACTGAGCGATGCATAGACCTTAAGGCTCTGGTCTCTAAATTTAAAACGGCAAAGTTGGCTACCAATTTCAATGTTAAAATAACCTAACCATACCTTCACTTTTAAGCATATTTTTGTATTACTTTCGCAGAAAACGGAAGCTGTATTTTTTCTTAAATTAAAATAGATTGTGGGTGTTGATTGCTAAGGTTTTTTGCAAAATCTCTTTCCACAACTGAGTAAAAAATTAATAAAATGTACTATGTATATATCATACGTTTATGAAAACAATAAATCGGAGTTTGAAAATGTATTCGGCAATCAACATCCGCATATGACAGTACTTCAAAATGAAACCAAATTTTTTAATTTATTCCAAGAATTAACGGGGAAAAAATAATTATTCTGTAGCATTGCTCTTATGGGAATCAGATTCAATACGGAGGACAGGGTATCCTTCCCTTAACGACGATGTACATACTTTATACTGAGGCTTGCAACATGCTGCTAGTTGTTTCAACTTCTGAGCAAAAGATGCAAGAGTAATTGCACGACTTGGAACAGGTGGAAAGATATGGTGCCCGCAATCTTTATATACCTCTGAACAATATTTCAATTGCCTGTTCATAAATTTTATTTCAAACCCTAAATATTCGTGAAAGTATAAACCCTATTCACAATGACGTTTTTGGAGACTAAGGACTCATACGACTCATTGATGCATTTGTTCAGACTATATGACTTTGCAATATCTTTTTATTCTTTAAATGCCCAGAACAAATATCAAACATATTTATGTATGAATAGTAAATCCTTGGTTTAAAATACCTCAAAATTAAAATCTCCATCAGTATAACGTGCAATTTTGGACAAATCCAACTCCAGAAAAAGAGCAAGATGAAGTGAATTACAGCCAGTGGGATAGTTTTAAAAAATTCCATAGTTTATTTATCCTTTTCCGGTTATTCTTGTAATTTAAATCCATGTATGACACAAAATGCGATATTCTCTGCAACACAGCTTATGGCGTAATTGATAGTAGCTACCTCAGGGCGAAGCTGTCTTAAGACAACTAGTACCAAAAGACGTAAATGATTATTTTAGTACAGCGGAAATGACAAAGAGAAGACAATTCGAATAAAGATAAAAACGAACCAAACGATTTAGTTAAATTTTTAAACTATGTAGGCACTGAACCTTTTCAAGTGGTAATTCTTAAAATTGCAGTGAATAGTTTAGATTAAAAAGTCAAGGAAAATCAATAATTTAATCATGGCCAATTATGTGACATCTTGAATTAAGTTAATAAATGTAAGCGTGGTTAGCCCATGCGTGCCGCTAGAACTCATCCACCACCGCAGTTATAACTATCGTCTTGGGGGTTATATGGTATGGTAGCCCTCCATCAAATATATCCATAAAGAAGGTTTCGGTTTGGTACTAAAGGGGTTGGGTTCGGTTATTATGGGTGTTAAAAGAGCGCTTCTCACCAATGGGGAAACTGTTAAAGCAGCTTGGAACCAAAGTGGTCGAGACTGACCAGATTGTTATAGAATCTTACAGAAGATTCGAGAATGATCTCTTATTCTAGAATTTTCCGTACGGTTCTGTACTATCGAAGGAACTCCCAGCTTGAGAACTTTCTAAAAACCAGAAACGGTCTATGAAGCCAGAGGTTTAAAATACGGCACATATTTCTCTTAAGTTATATATATAGAAGAGGAAAATCATTTGCACTTTGATTATTTGCGTCTAAGTTGTAAAATGTACTCATAGAGGTGAAATGCAGCTCAAAGAAACTGACGGAAATCGTGGTTTTTGCACTTAGCGGCGCATAGCTGATCGTGTAAAGTGGAAGACCTAGATCATGTAAGTTGGGCCAGTGAACTCTCTCAATATTTACCCGATATATTTTCTTTCATTTACCAGCGAGCGAAGCTTTGGTTACCTCGCTAGTATTATATACAATTGAAATCTATTGTTCCAATTTTCAAACATTTTCATCTAAGAAATCGCCTACAGTTTTTACCTTAAGATACATATTTCGACTGCTCTCTCGGACTACAGTTAACTGTGCATAGAAAGGCCTATCCCAAATTCGGCATTGAATTATTAGCACCTGCACTGTATCTTTCTTCCTAGATCCAAATTTAGCTAATCCTTTGTGTAGGCGGCCAAATGATAGCAATGCCAAGACTTCTACAAAGTCACCGACCCCGGCGCCTTCCGTAGACATAAGACCTAATTATAAATATCAAAAGCAAGGCCGTACTTATAATATTAAATACGATCGATCCCAATACAAAAGTGGAACTCGCCGAACTTATTTAATTTCGTTGTATAAAGATATTCGCTTGATTTGGAGAATAACAAAATTCACGTATAAAATGATGTATCGTATTGTTTTAAGTTTTAACCGTCTTCTTTCAAGAACTAGATAATATACTGTATAGCCCTAAAACTTGCAAACAACAAATTTAACTTGGTTGCATCGATGAAGTTGAAACTGATTAACGAAATTTAAATTATATTTTTTACTAAGGGAGACCCCTACGTACTTTGCACGTTAACCCTATATTTAACGCAGCATATTATGTTAATAAAAAGTTTTACTTATAACAAAATTAGAAGCTGGCTAAATCCTCAGTTTTTCAATTTTTCATGGCCTAAAAGCTACCGTCATATTAAATATTATTTTTCAAACTTTTTTTGGTGTAACACCATATCTCCCTTAATTCTTCATAAAATTAATGATTTACCACCACTTTAAAGCTTATGTTCCCCGCTATTGACGAAAAATATACGAATAGCTTAAAATGAATGTTTTCGTTAAAAATGGATTTAAAAAACTTTCATATGATTCCTAATGAATGGCTCTATATATTAACCATCTGTTTAACTAACATGACAGCTGTTAGTTTGGTTGTTTAAATTCTATATACAAGTGTAATCTGTTTATCAATTTAAATCGACGTAAAGCATTATAAACTGTTATTTATAAACCAACTTCAATAAATAAACGTAATTAACTGAATTAAATAAACGTATTAAATCAGGTACGTACTTCTAACCTGCGAAATATTCGCACGGATCAGCTAGTCCTACCCTTTAATTCGATAAGTATGAGTTATATTAATATGAATGTACCCTTTAGTTCTGAGAATGTAAACGGTTGAAATTTTAAACTAAACTGAGAATTTAATAAAAACAGACATTTGACTACAATTAACAGACATTTCATTTGCGATATTTTCACTACATTCAGGAATCATTTCACTAATTCTATCTAGATATTACACTGCTCGCTTTATACAATGCACCGTTTCCTTACTCTCTGCCCGTCTGTCCGTTGTTGATGATCATATATTAAGTAAGTACGTTAAATTACAGGTTCTATCATGGGAAAAATATATTCAACACGAGCGTTCGAATCAAAAACAACATCTGGCAATATAGAACAATTGGATGGGAAGTAGAGGACTCCCTTCCGTCATCTTTACCTGGAACTTGATAAAGCATCTCAGTTATAGAAAAATGTCGCAGTAGGTATGATCACTGTATATAGAATACTAACGGTAGGGTTCACGCGCATCTACTCTTGACATCATCGGTGCCCACTGCTAAGAGAAATGAAAATCAGCTGTTTATTAGCGAATTTACATAGGAAAAATGAGCTATTGCAGTGGCCCTTATGGTAAGACAAAAGGTCGGGAGTAGCAAATGAGCACCGATCATGGTCCCCAGAACATGTTTTGGAGTGTCATTAAAAATCATAGGCCTATATATAAAAATGTATATTTGTGTTCGCACTCTAGCGGCCGCATTTTAAGTCCGATTTGGTTCAAATTTGGCATACGTGTTGGTTGTCTACGTCGCTCGGACGAGTTCGGTAACTAAACAAATCCAACAATCGGAAGCACGTTTTTTTACAGGAAGTAAAATTTTTTTGAGATTTTTCCTACAAGAATGTATTTGTTCTTGATTTTTTTCTACAAATTTAAATGTAGGGTGTTATTTTGTTTTTTTACGCCACCTTATAGCTCGTTTGGTTCCCCCTAAATCGATCAAAACGTAAAATACCATAGAAGTACCCGGTTCAAAGCCATGTGGTGGATTCTACCGTGGGGTTGGCGCGCGAAGCACGCAATGCATTGTATATTGAAGATATGTACTCCCAATACGAGGGTTGGCGTGCGAAGCACGCGCTTTGTGTGTTGAAGATACTCCCAACATTCAGAATGGCTTGCGAAGCACGCAATGCATTGTGTACCGGTATTGAAGATACTCCCAATATGCGGAATGGCGTGCGAACCATTTTGCAGCTGTTCAGCACCGTCGTGAATAGACTTATTTCCCAAATTGTTGGTTGAAACCCTAAAACATAGGCCTATAAACTTAATTTTGGAAATTTGCTCAACTCACGTCAGCGGTTCAGCTGCGTGGTCGAATTATTATCAATTGCAGTCGTATTAACAGAGTATATTGTATTACACATTCTGTGAAAAGATCGTCAACATACGATAAATTACTTTATTTATAAATTATTATTATTAAATTTTTAGTACCGAAAACGTATGTAGCCTACTTTGTAAACAAAATTTGACGATATATTTTTAAAATTTACATATCTTTTGATATATAATATATTCGATTTTAAATACAAAAATAATGATTTCTTTTCATCATTAAAATACTTTTTATCCATAAAATACACTATTCATTGCTTCTAAAGTAACTTTAGCATTAAATCATACGGCTTCCTTACTGTATTCATGTCTGTTTAGTTCCTCTCATAGACTCAAAGCTCATAGTTTTGTTTACAATAAATAATAAATATAATTAGTATTAAAAGACTAAATTAATTTCACAGATAATACAATATCTTCTTCGTCATCTGTGGTTTAGCGCTTTTATTTAATTGTAAATAAATAATGCTCAGAGATCTATCGAAAGTACTTGCTTACTTTGTTTAGATTTAAACATGAGTAGTTTGCGTCAATTGATTTTTCTGAAACATAAATAAACAAGGGTCCGTAGCAATATATTTCAATATATTTCCTATATTTCAATATTAGGGATTTCATTTTAATTTCCTGTGGCAGGAAACATCAGTACATGATCTTTAGGAAGTGACATTGCAAAGTATAACAACTATGTATTAAATCAACAACTACTTCTTACAGTAAACTTATACTTAAATTTTATTTAATTGTTACTACTGGCCTAAACTTGGTTACAACCTCTACAATCACTTTTTGTTGTGAAACTTTACTGTCCAATACTTAGTAGCATTTACCTTTTTAATTTTTAGCAATGCTAACAGAAGGAGTTTTCTTATTATTGACAATCGGTAAATAAATTTAGATGTTAAAATAAAAAATTATAAACGGAGTATTAACTTAAGCGGTAATTTATTTAACTTTACTTACAAAATGTTTATGTCTTTTGTGATTAAATAAATAATGGTTATTTACAAAACTAAAACTAAAAAAACACCAAAAAGTGTGCTTGTAAATATAGCTATAAGGTAAAAATAAAATTTCATATTGATTAAAATGACAACATTTTCTTTCATTGAAACAAACTGCACGACAATCGGTCCGGTCACCAGAAATATATATCACTAGCGTTGTAACCTAAAACAAACAAACCCAAAGTGCCCTTAAAAAATATACCGATGAACCAAAAATATACTTTTAGCGAATGGACGTGACGTGACGTGTGTGTATAGCCGCACCATTTCTGCATACCTCAGGCATCATTCAATCTGTGTACAGGGTGCCTTGCACCAAACTTTACCATTGTTATAAGTTACAAACAGACAACTTCTAAACTAAGCAAGATACAACACATGTTATATAGTATTATTTGCTAGTTTGGACCTGCTGATTAACATGGTAAAGTTTGGTAGAATGGTTGCGAGACACCCTGTATATTGAATTATATATGAATCTAAATTAAACATTAAATAGGAACACAAAATATAAACATGGACAGAAAAGACAATTTCGGTTTTTCAAATGGGGAGTTTAATGTTTTCTAGTGGCCTAGCTCACAAGCGCAAAATACAGGTTTAAAGTGTCTAAAAATAATAAGAATAATAATACTATAAAAATACGGCAAAAATATGGTCTAATGTCGTGGCTGCAGCAGAATCCTAAATCAATACTACCTGCTAAAACCAACTTATCCAAAGAAAGTATACAATTAAAAATCAAAACTCGTTGGTGATGGTCGAATATTCAGTTTCATGATTGACGGGTTACCGATGTTACTAACATACACTGTAGTTTTTGGATAATGGATGAACTATAATCACACTTGTGAGGTCATGAACATGCAATGCAAGGCGAGTACAGAGTAGATATATGCATGCCTTTGCTTTCTGTCGCTGTAGACAGCTAAGAATAGTCACGGCCGTCCCTCAGGTTTAAATTTGGAAAGTGATTAGAGTCGGGGCGCAGACGTTCAGGCATTTGTGTGCTCCTAAATCCGGCCCGCCGACCCCCAGCGAACACACCGACGCAATGAGGTTTTGAAACATCTCCTTCAATCTTTGTCAACTGTTCATTAAACGCGTTGACAATTTTAAATATCCAAACACCATCGTACTTAGCACGGCAGTTTCAAAATGTCTATCAAACATTTACTTATAAAATTCTATAAACGTACAGTACTTTATTTCAGCTAAAGAAAACAATGAATTTAAACACCGTTAGCCTATGTTACTAATGTTGAGCTCATTTTAAAGACCTCTAGACTATGAATTCGTTTACTTTATAAATAGAACTTTTTGTCGTAGATTACGTCTGTTTTTGACACAAATGAGACGTAAATGATTAAGGTGCAGGGGTTGGAGGCACATAACTATACCCTTTTTTCAATCGGTCGCCAATTGTTATGACAAAAAAGTTTTATAGAGACGGCAAACTGATCCATACAAATATTTTAACTATAAATATTCCACAGTAAATTAAAAGCTCTACATTTCACTTCTTTATATCAATTTAATTCGATTTAATCATTTTTTCTTTGCTATTTTTCTCTAAAATCAAACTTTTAAAAGAACTTGAAAGTATTTAATTACTTTAAATAAATAAAAAATTTCAGTAGTTTTCCAAATTCCTACATAATGGTTATGTTAGAAGAACACTTTGATTTGATTCAAATTCATCTTTACTGTTCACCACAAATTTATTTTGACACTAAAAGCTCAACCATGTCATTTTGACCGGTAAGACTATTTATTACTTTCTCACTAAAGGCCCTACTATAGTATAGAGAAAGTATAGTGATCGCAAAAAATCGATGTTGAGATTTCTGTGGAAATATCCGTTTTGGGAGTCCAAAAAAGTGGTTTAAAAAAATGCCTGTCTCTAAGTCTGTATGTAGCCTATACAAAGCTAGAGAGAAAACTATGTTATTTATTTCGAACAAATTTGCACCAAACATGTCAATTAGGCCTGTATAGATGAACGAAAAAAGGTTTTGAAAAACAAACCCTTTTTTGGCCAAAAAATCAGTTTATTATTTTTTTTATATAAAAACGGCTCTAACGATTTTGATAAAATTTGGCTTATTTGTAGCACTTAATGTACCTACCGTATGCAAAAAAACTGCATCTTCCTAAAAATTATCGTTTAGCTAAT
This sequence comes from Philaenus spumarius, assembly GCA_018207615.1. NCBI lineage: Eukaryota > Metazoa > Arthropoda > Insecta > Hemiptera > Aphrophoridae > Philaenus > Philaenus spumarius. The sequence continues at coordinate 206,362 of JAGFPH010000134.1, forward strand.
AATAATAACTGATTTTTAGGGGTTTTTTGGCCGAAGGGGGGTTGTTTTTCAAAAAATGTCAAAAACCATTTTTGTACATTTATAATTGACGTGTTTGGTGCAAATTTGTTCGAAATCGATCTAATAGTTTTCTCTCTAGCTAATAATAATAATAATATTTATTAGTTAATCTCCCACTTTAATATCACCTCTCCTACCACTCCTGCAATCATGAAGTCACAGTGAATCAGTTTAATAATTTAAATATGTTTGTGAGAAAGTATGTGCCAGTTCCTGGTACCGTTTATTATACTTATAACCGAGTCGGGAAAATTAATAGATGAATATCTGGAAAAAATAACATAATATACGATCGTACAACTTTATAAATAAAATAAAAAGGGAGAGCTATATTAAAGACGACTCAGCCATATTATATTATTTCTAGAATCTAAATCGACTAGATTTCGAAAAAGATAAAATACCTGCTGTATCACCAAAAAACTAATTACAATTATAAAAGCAAACTAACTGTGATAAGATATTTAGAGGGAATTTATTTTTAATTAGCATTTTAACTAAATGGCATTGTTCTTGTATTATCATCGACAAGAAAATTATATTAATTATTACCTGTTGTAAATGCTGTCCGATCTTGCCAAATGTTCCAGTTGCTGCAATGGAGGCAAACGATCGGTATGGTTGCCATGGCCAGTACTGGAATAGAAATACCCGTCATCGTCCGCTAGAAAACAAACAAAATATTTTATAAAATGGAATTTAGGGAATTTGTAGACCTAATTCGCTCAGATTTTGAAGTAATATTCTACATGTAGTAATGTGCCCATCATCGCCCACTGAAAACATGTATTCCATGGATGTACATGGAATTAGAGGTTTATCATTTTATAGGGAACACTATTTGTATCTCGTGAACTGTTGATTCAAGAGAAAGAAGGATAAACATCTTAAATGGTCTACAATAACCTATTTAGAAAGTTGAAGTTGAAAGTTAACCGATACTTAATTAGAAAACTGACAATATTATTTTCTCGGGATGTTTAGCCTACCTAACTTAAACTTTAAATAACAGTAGATCTTAAGAATTTTTTATGTAGCCTACTACAAAACTGTTAATTTTACTTTTAATCTTGAATTGGTGATTACCCTTCCTAGACTGTGCCTTAAATTTATTTTATAATTTGATTCATCGACGAAAAATACAAAAGCATCTCTAGAAAATGCAAAATGGGTTTATACAAAATTATTCAAAAATTAAACGTCTTAGTCTCTAAACATAGGCCTAATAATAACAATACGATTAAAATACAGCAAATATGGCAAAATGTCGTGAAATCAATATACTACCTGCTCCAACCAAATTATCCAAAGAAAGTAGTCAAAATTAAAAATCAAAACTCGTTGGTGATGATTGACGGAGGAAAACAATAAAAATGTTGTTATTTTAATTTATTTTGCTAACAAATTGCACCATCTAAAAATGTATTAGTTATACGTTAGCAAATTAAAAACTCCTGAGCCACCATCAGCGCACCGTGTGTAATTTAGACATAGTGGGAGGACAAAAATACCTGACGTTTATCAGAATGTGGGTTTAATCATTTATTTGCTCTCTAGTGGTCAAAATAAGACAAATTATAAATCATTTTATTAATACGTGAAAATCGAAATTTGTGCCACCTTATTTTCGTATTTATTATAAAAGGAGAGGAATGAAGCTTTTATCATTCGAAAAGTCGGGTGCCATAGATGTACAGAAAACGAAAATTATGTGTATAAATTGCCGTTAAGACAATTAAAATAAAATAACTAGGCCTAACCTAAAATTGTGTTGCTAAGCTGGTTATCCGAATCAGCTGTTTTGTCTGTTATTCTATGCAGTCGGTTGCTATGACAATGAAAATAAAAATAATGTTAGTATGTCATGGGTTTGTATTTTCTTACACACGTGATTTTTTCATACAAAACACATCAAACAATTAAATGAAATTATTTTGACCACTTTCACAGCTTAATATCCCTTTAACTTCCCTGCATCGCAAAATACTTAGCGTTGTTTCCATTTCTTATTATCACTTATCTTTATCTATTTGTTAAACTATTCTGCCGTTTAACAGTTGAATTGTTTACTTCTAAGGAATTCCCCATGTTTACTAAATATTTATCATTAGTTTCATCAAGCTTCCACTTCGCCCTTTCCCACTATTTTCCTCTTACCGTTAAGGTACGAATTAAGAATTTGAACACTTATAATAAATTCAAATTAATTACGTGAAAAACAAGTTGAATTTCATTACTTTACAATTAATATTGGTCGAATTCGACCACATGAGGTAATAGTAATAATTAGGGAATTATTGCATCCCTAGCACTATCTCCCCATACGTTTTACAACATAATATGATGATGGCTGACAGTGTCGTTCGTTCTAAAACAAAATGTTCAAAATGTCGTTCGTTCTTAACATTTTTTACAATGCTGACAAAAAAGGGAAACTCTTTTTGTCTTCTTTAGGTTCCCAAGTCCAAGCCAATAAATCGTTCAAAACAGTATTTTACAATATAAGAAAGCCATCTTCTTCCGAAGTTCATTAAGAAGTACGTAAATGTGTATAGCCTTACTGTAACTTGACAAAATTTAGAAGTTGATAAAATGACAGATAATTTAATGTAAAATCATGCAAATATTTACCTTAAATGATATATAATAAGATAAAAATAAAACGTTTATTATAGCTCCTAAACAATAGTACATACAGTGAAAATTCAGACACGTCTGAGGAAAGCTGGCTCTAATCCCTTGACGAACAAGTTCATATCAGTCGTGTCTCAGCACGTTCTCTATTGGGCTGAACGATTCTAACTCTTTCGTTTACATTTTCTCGGACATTATACTTGTCAAAAAAGTACTAGTACGAACTCTTAATGAAATAGTTTTTTTTTTCTATTTTTAAACTCCCAGAATGGAAAAATTACACACTGTGTAGCGCTAGTAAAATCAGGATGTGATCTCTTTGAATATGCATATAGGCAACCAAAAATTAATTAGTTGATGTCTAATACTACGATAAAATACAGTAGGCCTATATTTTAATTTCGTGTGAGATTTCATTACATAGGCTTAACACAAATTAGCAAGGTTGTTATAGCTCATTAATCGACTTTTAAAACATAACTAGGGTTAATAAATTTTAACAAAAAATTTAAATGGAATAATATTTTTAACGAATAAATTAAATATATATACGGTTATAAATTGCTACATAATCAAAATAATTAACTGGTGCCTGATTAAAAACTAAACATTTGCAAAGCTTGTTAAGAAATCAATTTAACAACCAATAAAATGTATTCTTCAAATATAGTCGCCACGAACCTATTTTTAAATATATGACAAAAATAATTCTAAATCCTAGTTGGGTACATAGTTATTTATGTGTAGGCGGAGCCATCCTCTGATTGGTTAAGTCATCGGCTCACTTCTAATTGGCTAATCGGTATCTGCCATCTCTACAATTATAACAAACATGCTCTCACATTCAAGGTTATTACTATCTAATTACAAACAAAAATTTGTTGCGGACAATGTCATAAAAAATGAAAACGGACTCGAGCATCGCATTTTACAGTTAGTAGTTTCTATTGTAAGAGAGAGGTACTGTAGGTCAAAATAGTTCAACCCAATCAATTTGTTTATAAGACACTAATTTACTTTAATCGTACTTAGTCAACTATTTCAAGAACATAGTTTATATCTATAAATTTGCATGATCAATAAAGTTAAAAAACGTTAATTTGAAAATAGAACTAGATTAAGAAGAAAATGGTTGGGAATCGTAATTTGGGTTAACACGAGTAATTCTTTTCAGTGTAAAACTATTTAGAAACGTTCCACATAAGAAATTATGAGCTAGTCGTCACTCGAATATCCAAACATAACATTTTAATTTGTGTTATTTTTCAATTGTTTACAGAGTAAAAGAAAAACTAAATAAACAATTTACTTAGACGACATTTTTTTATGAAATGCAAAGTGAATTTTGTTAGAATGATAGTATTTTTGTAATTTTGTGTGTTATATTTATATTTTACCTCTGATTAAAAAAAGTGATAAAAACTATTGAGGATCTAGCAAGTATTATATTTTTCCTCCAGTTTCTACTTTAAGAGGTATTTTCTGCCTCATTATAGGGTAGAAAGAACAACGTATCATCCAGGGGCGGAAAAGTGCCCATATAAAAAGCATTGTCACCCGTCTAATAGCAGGGCTGCAAATTATACTCAATGTTTTTATACAGACACTTTTCCGCCCGCTAAATCATATATATTAGTAAAACAACTGTTGAAACAACAATGCATCAATGCACTTCCGTGTCTTGTATTCTTGGCACAACCTCAATTGTTTTTATAATATGAATTTCCATGATTAGATAAAGTTTCTTTCATGGTAAAATGTAAATTATTTACTAAAAAAACTGTAGCTGGATGGAAAATGTTGTGCATCTTAAGAAAAGACCGCCTTCGCTGCGCTCGTGTGGGAACATTTCCTTTCGGGGCGACACAATACTTCCTTCCCTCCCTCAAGACATAAATAACTATTAGTACACATTCTAAAACGTATTTGTTGCCATAGCAACTACAACTAAATGTGTTATAGCCTGCCGCAAGGAATGTTAATTTTTTTGAAAATAATTAGGCCTAAATTTACCAACTAGAGGACTCCGCCCCTTGCTCGCTACGCTCACCGACCCTGGCGCTTAATCCCTATTTACACTTACCAGGGGTGCCTACAAGGGGGAAACATGACGAAAAATTAAAAATTTGTGGGGGATTTTTTTAAATTTACATCGTGTCCCCAATATTATCAGAGCCAATGAAAAATCTGTTTTATGTAGAAATACAAAATCGTGTGCGGTAACCAATAGAAACAGAAATCAGCAGTTCTGCGTACGTATACGTAGTTGATAGATGTATTTAAACATTTTCGATTGTTATTGCCAATTTCTCAAAAGTGAAGTTTTGTCATTTTCCGTTTTTATTTATTCAAAGTTTTTCATTAAAATCGTGAAAAATATGTAAACTATAAAAAATACTATGATTACAAACATTATGCATTTTTATTTTGCATTAATAAAACTTGATTCCTATAGTGGAATCCCGCCCCCCACTTTATCGGGGGTCGTTCAGTCTAGACCCACGTTCTCAAAAGCCTTACTACGTCTCATAAAGAATTTTTAACTGACGTGTTTGATAAAGCAAAAATTCTTTTAAATATAACCCCACTTGTTTAAAAGGAAGAGGTGTAAAATAAATGTGGGGATATTTAGATTAATTTGGGGGGAGATTGGCACTAATGGAAACAGATAATTGTATACTCTAGTATTTTAGAGGATTGATTAGAGGAGATGCATTTGGAATGGGGTGGTGGGGGTAGCGGTAACCTAGATCCTGTCACATGCGCAGTAGGACCAAGCGTGAAAGACAGGACACTGCTGAGCCTACTCAACAACATGAAGGCCTAATAGAACGGGGAGTACGGTCCGCGGAGCGCAACAGAGCAATTTTTGGGCACTAGTTTTAGTTTTACAAGAGAGTGCTGTATTTGTATATTATTGATATAATATCTACAATGTCTAATAAGTTTACGGCTAGTGAGGATAAACAGTTTATCGAGCTCGTCGGTGATCGTCCACAATACTGTGGAATATGCCCGATAAACAGTTTAAAAACACCACGAAGGAGAAATAAGTGGTACGCAATTCTTTTTTGTTCTTTATTTGGGAAGTTGTGACGAAATGTAGACAGATAATGTGGTTGGTATTTCGGCTCGGATCCCTAAATTCAAAACGGCGAAGTTGGGTACATAACCCAACCATACCTTCACTTTTAAGCATACTTTTGTGTTATTTTCGTCAAAAAACGAAAACTGTAGGCCTACTTTTTTCTTAAAGTAAAATATATTGTATGTGTTGATTGCTAAGGTTTTTTTCAAAATCTCTTTTTGCAACTGAGTAAAAAATGTATAAAGTTTACTATTTATATCATTCGTTTATGAAAACAAAACAACAGTTTTTGAAAATGTATTCGGCAATCAACACCTGCATATGACGGTAGGCCTACTTCAAAATGAAACCAAATTATTAAATTTATTTCTCGAATTAACGGAAAAAATGACTTATTCTATAGAATTGCTCTTATGGGAATCAGATTCAATATGGGGGCCCTTAATCAATCAAAAATCAACGATAAACAGATAGTAAAAGGAATACATTTATTTAGTAATAATACACTACAGTAAAATCCCGGTTAACCGAACTAAAGGAGCCGGGGGAGGAGCAGTATCAGATATCGATTTTTTCGGTTAAGCCATGAACATCTAACACGATAGTTTTGAAAGGTTTTGAAAGTCAAACGAATTCAAAAATCTCTTGTAAGCTACACTTATGTTCTTTATTTAAGTTAAAATTACATTTTTATTATTACAGTAAATCACAATATACTCATTAAATTAACCGCATCAGTTTTCAATAAACTTCCATTTTCAATTTCATTGATAGCAGCTAATTTATCAGTGAAAGTAATCACAACACGCGTCCGCTTATCGTTAGTCGCCATAGCACACAAATACACTCGCAAAGGAAATAAAAAACCACTTGTGTCATGATATTAGGAGGGGTGTGGGAGAGTTAGCAGTGTTGTTATTGTTTTAAACTGATAAAAAGTCAAATACGCAGCGCAACTGCTCAGCTAGGAAAGCACTACCGCGCAGCGCACTGCGCTGAGAGGTCCGCAGTGCGCTGCGCAAAAAATGCGGAGCTAGGAAAACGCAGCTTAACTAACGAACCTTGTTACTAGGGAAAATCTATATTATCCCTCAGTGGAACTTACTTTAAATATGTTCAGTAATTTCTGAAATTATCCCAACAACGGCACAAACAAGAAATATATTATTACTATAGGTTATGAACTGTTAGGAATTAATAAGAACTTGTCCATTTCTAATCCCAGAAATAGTTCGAATGAACGACTATAAAGGGGTATCTGTATTTATTTACTTCCCTTCCATTCCAACTGGCATAAAGAGGTTAAGAAAAAACGACAAAAGAAGTAAAGTGATAAAAAAAAAGAGGTTTTACTGGGAGATGTAAATGAAAGTAACATATAATAGAGACATAAACTATAGTATTTGTTACTATATTAATACTTGTTTCGCAGAATTAACTAAAAGAGCAATACTTGTGCTTAGGATTACAATTTACTTACTAATAATTTTCTTATCAATATTTATAATAAATTAAAGATTTGTTGATAAATTGCTTGGTACAGTTTTACATAGGAAAAGTCATTAGTATGAAGATTTAATATTTTATTCGAGGAATAAAATAAAACACAAATGCAAACTACTTCCTTTTAATAGTACTTGTAATATCAGTTCACTAACTCATCTTGTAAAAGCATGCCTTTTAAATTTTAAAGCTGGAACGGAATAACTCATCGTAGACAATCACTTAATCGAGACTTAGCGGTTAAATTAAGTTGTCCCCCAGAGTCGTTATTGTCTGTAATTCAGTTCTTCGTAAATACATAATCTCTAAGTATACGCTTCGGAGGTCAAATCGGAACATAAGGTTAAGCAATTCCACTGAAATGTGCAAGTAGTTTTACACTGAACTTACAACATTGAAAATTGTACATTTCACTTTAAAAGCCACAAAAACAAACCAAAATGACAATTCAAATATGTCCACCGAAACAGGGCGAATTTAATATTTTGGGAAATATTTTATTTAAAAGTTACCATTCCAAACACGAAATTAAATCTGTAAATTTTACTATTTGCGAAAAACGAAAGTAATAGGAAAACAATACGATTCATAATGGGTCTCGAGTTGCAATGGAACTGGAGTTGCAATATGCACTCCAGCATGTAAGTGGGCTCGTAAACTTTCAAAAGTCCGAGGTAAACCATTTGAAAGCATTGAATAAAATTGTTCAAAATTGTAAATCCTCCTTCTTTACTTTTATTTTTTGTTAATCATAAACTTCGGTTACGTATAGTTGTTATAACTCGAGAAATATCGTTTAAGGTAACATAAATGCATAATTATTATAATATCTTAAATGTACCTACATTTTAGTTAGACAGGTTTTTATTTCTTCTATATACTAGGGGGTTGCGTATACATCTTTTTATTTGTGTATACTAGGGACTGCCCTCTTGCTCGCTTCGCTCACTAACCCCAGCGGCAACCAAGGCGAAGAAAATGTAAACAGATTATTGTATACTCTGATCACGGAAATTACGATTGAGCCTGTACTTAGCTAATGTAAAACATAGATCGAAATAGACACGAACATCCCCAATAAATGGAATTGTGGTATGCGTTGTAATTTCACCATTAATATTTAAATAATGAATAATCAACATTTCAAACAAATAAATTTTGATATTACCAACTAAAAGAAACAATATAATATGTAACACCAGATGTTTGACTTACAACACAGTAAACCTTTTTGCTTTTACCAAATCTAAAAAATACTGTTGAGAAGAATACTACTTATCTGATTCTAAAGTTGCCAAATTGATTGCAAATAAACGTGTTTTGGCTCACTGTAGGCCTAACCTAAAATTATGTTAAGTGCTTGATCCAAATCAGTTGTTTTATTAATAATATGTAACAACAGATGTTTGGATTGAATTATAATAGTAAGCATTTTAGTTTGCTTTTATTTTGATAATCTAGCCTACACAAACTGTTGGTTGTGAATAATAATTACCTGATTTTAAATTTGCTAAGTTGATTTCTATGGTAATTAGTGTAAATGATTTTGACAAACATTTGTTGGTTCAGTATAAATAGGCCTCACCTAGAATAGTGTTGCTAAGCTTTTAATTCGAATCAGCTGATTTATCTGTTATAGGGCTGGTAGTGAACCCCCGTATTTTGACAATTTTCATTGAAAACCGAAAATCAAAATTTTGCAAAATCCTTTCTTGACGCACCTCTACATAATTATTATAGGAAGATACCCTAATAGTTTTATAAGTCTCTAGCTATCATAGTTTTGGCAGTACGTTGGTTATGAATCAGTCAGGACTTCTTCTTTTATACACACAGATGTAATTCAAATGGGAAAATTATTTATTTATGATACAATCATATGAATTCGGACCTTTCCACCCACACGAGTTCCTAAATCTCAGATTACCCACGCGAGTAGTTGAGAAACTACCAAAATTTTAATGCGAACATTCAAAGCGCTAAGACTTATTCGTTGATATTACTGGTTAAAATTTTAATTTGTCTATGTGAACTCGTGCTAGAACAATACACATGCCGTATACTTAATTGCTCAGTTTTTCTGGCCAATTGTACTGTTTTATTATAAAACCCTTAGAATCTATTTTGTTATGTTAGGCAAACTGTTAGTCAATAAACCGAAAATACGTTGAGTATATTTTAAAATATTATCTTCGAGAATAAGAAAGTGAGTGAAATATAGGACGCGGCAGAGCAAAGGGGATGAATGAAGAGGGTCAATCCTTCCAAGAATTGGCTTCTTCAGTTGCCGCCAAAAGATCCAAGGTCGTGCCTGCAAACAGCACTGGTGGCAAAAAAGATGGAATATTTTCTTCTTTGTAGTTTCAGTTTTCTTGGTGAATAGGACGATAATCTTTATGGGTAATTTAATCTACAAAACCATCAAAGGCATGGCTTTCGGTACACACACATAGACAGTTATTTGCGAGATATAAATTTGTAAGCAAAAAAAGTTATGTGAAAAAGCTAAAAATAATGTTTTTAACTTAATTCGGTGTAGGCCTATATGTGAATAATATACATATATATTTAATTATGTTTCAATTTAAAATAAGAAAAGCTAGCACTGCAGAGTAAAATATCAAATCGCGAATGTATGTCCGTACGTACGTGAGTAACATATAATATAACAGCTGATTTCACCCATCATCTGTACAAAACCTAACGTAGATTGTACTATGGGGTTATGTTTTCAACTTCAATCATCACTACCTTATTCTTGTGAAGTAGATTTTTTTAAATACGAAGTTATAGACCTAATATATGCTGTAATACGTTATAAGATTTGCTTTGAGGTTATAAACTGTATATAAATACAACCTGTTATCATCAATATATTCGTTTATATAAATTTAAATAACTTCGAAAACATGAGTACATCTTCGTATAACATATTAGCAGGTACTCTTGGCTTCACACACGACCCAAAGATCCGCCGCATAGCTTAATGGGAAGTATAATAATTAATTTGTATTGTTTTAGGGGTTGTTACATTTTCGCCCCTTAGCAGTACACTAAAAAATACAAATATGGTTTACTTTTTATATATTGTAAGAAATAAATGTACAAATTTCAAGCTCTCTAGTCTTAATGGAAGTATAATAATAAATATTTATTGTTTTAGGGGTTGTTTCAACCCTTAAATCAAAATGATTTATCGCTTATGTCTCATTCCAGGTCATGATCTATATGTGTGCAAAATTTCCTTCAAATCCATCCAGTACATAGTTTTTACGTGATTGAGTAACACACACACTCACACCCCGACAGAAACCATTAGATTTTTACTTTCTCCACCCTATACGTAGTATATGGAGAAAGTATTGTTTTCGTAAAAATGTTCGAATTTGAATTTTCAGTTGAATTATCTGTTTTGGTGCTCCCAGAACCCCAAAAAATTGTTTAGTGCAATTATCTGTGTTGGTGCTCCCTGAACCCAAAAATATTTTTAGTGGAATTTTTTGTTTTGGTGTTCATTGAACCCAAAAAAGTGTTTTTAGAGTGGTATCTGTCTGTCAGTATGTATACACGACCAGAGAGGACACTATTGGTCCGATTTTCATGAAATTTGGTATGTAGGTACTAAACCCTAATATCTCCAGGCGTTTTTTCATTTTTTGGAATTTTTAATTTTTAAAGGCAATTTACCCCTAAAAACCCATAAAAAACGACAAAAATGCAAATTTCTCAAAAACGGCTCTAACGATTTTGATCAAATTTTCAGTATTTATAGTGCTTAAGATGCCAAACAAAATGACACCACCCGCTTTTATAAAAACTTCGGCGTTTTATAATTATGGGGAAATGTTTAAAAATAAACAAGTTTGTGTTGTTAATCTAGCACCGCGGCGGCGGCCGCACGGGGTAGCACCACAGTAGCGAGCACGGCCAGTAATTCAAAGGTCGCTCGATCGAATCCCGCCTGGGACAATAATTTTTTTATACGATTGACGTAGGTAGAATATGTTTTTTGTTTTGTTCTAAAAAGTAGTAAATAAAATGATTAAATGCACTATTATTTTGACTACAGTAAGTTGGGAGAAAGTTGGTGTCAGTTAACTGATACCGTTTATTATATAATAATAGTATAGATTTCATCAGATAATATTTTTTCTTTCTTTAAATTATAATAACGTATATAAATACCTAATTTTAACAAACAGGCCTAACGTTGTATAATCCTTATAATTGTACACATATACCGAGTTAAAAATCCCTGTCAGCATAGTTAGGTAGGGTAGGCCTAGATAAAGTCTGTTGTTTTTAAGTAGTATTTTTAAAAAATTATATATTTCTGATGTGTATCTAATTAATCTGCCTATGATTTTTCACGGGGCTTCCCTACTAGTATTTACTAGTATTTTATAAGTAACCAAAGTTATGTACGATTTGGACACTTTGATCCCCTTCAACAATTCTAGAATGGTAAGAGATAACGCTGCTGTACTTAGCCTACATAGTGGAGAATCTAAATATGGCTTTAGTTATATCATAACTTTCATACTTAAATTATTGTGTTTATACTTAAACTAGCTGCCCGATCCGGCTTTGCACGGGTAGACAAATCAAAGTTAAATGTACATTAACAAAAATAATATATCAATAAATATATTACACTATGTATTCCTTATGGGGATTTTTATTACTTTGACCGCCAACCCCCCCCCCTAAAGTTTCAAATTTGTTGAAAACATTTCTTAGCGAGCAAGTAGGGCCCTAGAGGAAGCTACATACCAAATTTCATTAAAATCCGTTGAGTAGTTTTTGAGAAATCGTGATGAGTTAGTGAGTGATATTTGGCTTATATAATATGTTGAGCTGTAATCGAGTACCTAAATCTTTCTATAATTATATAATAATTGTTCACATTTAAATTTGTAAAAGGCGTTTCAAAAATTAAGATTTAAATTCAATTAAATAATAAAACAGCAGGCCGATAAACGAAGAAATAACGAACTTAGATGAAATCTTATAATATATTATATCATCTTAGGCGTTTACCAGAAATGTTTATATTTACAAAAAAAAAAAAAAGTATCAAAAGAACTACTAGAATTAAAAAAAAAAATACATTAACAACTTATGTAGGTAGGCGTACATTCATTGTTTAATGATTAAAAGCCAAATTAGCATTTAAAGTGTCTCCTTTGTTTATCACATATTTTTATTATGCGTGTTTCAGAATTCACTACCAAAAGGCCTATTTTTAGGTATTGTTTTGGGGTATTCAAATAAAATTTCACAAAATAATAAAGTTGCTTTTTTTAATAACAAACACAATTAATTGTGGATGCATTTTTTTTTTTTTTTTTTTTTTTAACAATATAGACTACTAAATAATAAATACACAATTGGTTGGGATGTAGACAAAAAATTTTTTTTTAATTTCTTGTCTAAAACATACAAGATTAGCCTAAAAACTCAAATATGTTGGCCTAGCTAGGACAAATTCGGGCATTTTAATAATGACGTTGCGAATCGTCTTTGCAAAGAAACAATGCCTTAAATTATTGGAAGAGAGTTCTGAAACATTTTTTCAATTATTGTTAATCGTTTCCGTGCAAATATTTCAGCAAAAACCCCGAGAAAGAATGGCCGTTTTAACTCAAAGTTATTACAAACAGTATGATTATCGACATTGTGTCAAATTCAGAAAAACACCGCGAAAAGGGTAGTCTACGTCTTACGTTTAACCGTGGTTACATGGAAACGGCCACTAACTGACCTGTCTTGTTAGCTCTCGAGGTAAAGCGCAAGAAAATAAATAATTTTACTAGAAAACATCTACGTACAAATTGTAAAATTCCTGTATGCCATCTGAATATCTTTTCTTTGACGATTGCGGTCAAGAAAAACGTTGATAATAAATATAATAAGTTATACGTATAAAACATGTGTAACTAAGCCGATGAATTTTCATTATCGGGTAGCTGAGGTACTTTTACCCTATAATAAAAAAATGGATTGAAAAGTTACCCAACAAAAACAAAACGACTCTATATAACACCGTTTTATAATCGCCTTCGAAAAAATGGTTTCTAGTAGAATTCTGAACGGCTTTGTTACAGATTCCGTTATTTATTGCCAGTTTAAAAGAACAACCGCATTGGACGGACGTTAGTCCTCGTCCACCATCTTGCAGACTATACGAAAACGAAACTGGGTTCACCAAAACCATTCAAAAATAGGTGTCAACACTTCCACAAAAAGTAGAGAATTAACAACAATTTTAGTGAATATTATTTTTAATGGCAATTTTAAATATCAGGTAGATTTAGATAAATTATTACATTAGAAACGGTGTTACGACATTGAAACTTTTGCTAAATTTAGTATACAGTTTACATAGAAATATAATAAGAATTATTAGTTCATAACCATTAAATTAGATTAATTTCACATTCCAAGTTTGACAATCTAGAAATCAGAACTCAAAATCTGTTAAAAATCAAACAGCATAGATTTGTCCCACCTAAATATGAGGAGCAACGATAAAAATAATGGATATATCAAAGGTTTTGAACACCAGTACTTCTTAAACGGTATATTATAAATCTTTTAAATTTCGTATAACTTATGTAACATTGTATGGTTCCCTCAATATAATATGTTCTACATCAGGGCCGGCGTCTTAATATATTTTGGTAAACCTTTCACTGGGTTACAAAATAATTTTAAAAGAGCTATAATAAAAGTATAAAACTAAGTATTTCTAGAGCATCCGACTAAAGGTGCGGCTATACATACACGTCACGTCCCGTCTTTTTTCCAGAGGTATGCTCCCTGTGTAATCAAATGGAGGTGGCTATACATACCCGTCACGTCACGTCACGTCCAGAAAATATTCGAATGCTCTAGAGAGCATACCATGCCGTGACGTGACGTGACGTGCCGTGACGGGTATGTATAGCCAGGGGTCACGTCAAGCGACTTCATTTATCTCCGCTTCGGCTTTGTCCGTGCACAGTCGGGAAACATCGTTGGTATAGCTGAATGTTTTTTGACTATATTTTGTTGGCTCCATAACAGAGATAAACAAAAATATTGCACCTTAACAGTTCAAGGGGTGAAGTGTGTCTGTTCACCTGTTTCTTGTGTGTCGTTCCTTCAGTAACATAGTGTTTTGTTATGCGTCAACCATGGACGACGAGTATTTGATAACTTTAGTGCAAGACTTCAAAGAACTTTTTGACCCTTCTCACAATTTATACATGAATAACGTAAGGAGGAACTACTGCTGGGAAGAAATTGCAATTAAAATGAATTCCACAGGTAAGAAAAATATATTTAGATTGTATACAGTAATATATTTTATCAAAATTAATTTTATCAATATAAATTTAGTATATACATTACTATTATAACTACTATAATAACTTTATAATCTAAAATTATAACTCTATTACTGCGGTTTAGAGGCTCACTTATAAAGTCAAGATAACATTGATAATAATAATAATTGTATAACAATAGTTTAACATGGAAATAAAAACTAACTTTGTGTTTCAGTTATAAAGCACAAAATACTGATAAAATTACAGCAAATTTATTGTAAAAAAGCTAGGTCGGCTGTTTTACTTAATTAGTAAAAATTACCTAGGTCAAAATGAATCTCAAGATATAGGTATTAATAGGGTTGTAACCTAAATCTAAAAAACCCCAGAAAGTGTACTTATAAAATATATAACTATTAAAATAAAAATGAAATTTCACATTTTTGATTAAAATTACAATATTTTCTTCTTTTTTTTAACAAGCTGCAATAAAATCTGCCAGGACTCCTCCATGGTTGACTCAACAGTAAGTAGTGTGACCCAGTGGATTGGAAAGCCAAGATGTGCGCGCGCTACTTTTTGTGCCTGGACGTGACGTGACGTGACGGGTATGTATAGCCACCCTACCTAAAATGACGTTAGTGGACGTGACGTGACGTGACGTGTATGTATAGCCGCACCTTAACGATATAGGTTTCACATACTACTAAAAGTACTAAAAAAATGCAATTAAGTTAGGTTAAACATGGCTCCTGTTCTACTCTGCCCGTCCACTTTACCCCTGCTTTAGGAATGTGACACTTCTAAGAACTGACAAATCTTTAAAATGTCTGGCACCGTGTGAACTTAATGTTTTAGGTTCTGGGAAAACACGGGGCGCCGCTGCGCTGTAGAGAATAAATGACCATCGAGCAAATAGTAGCCGACAATGCAGTTTAGACCTTTATTACCACTATTGGAAAGGATGTGTTTTGAAGTTTCTTTTGTTGATTTTGATGGGCATTCCACTGTAAGTGAAATGCTACATTAATACGAATGTCAGAAACACTGGTTTAATGTTCAAACAAGTTTTGTTTTGCATCGTATAGTAGTCGCAATAGCTACTAATAAATTAAGTTTGAAAAAAGAGGACGTCTAAAGCTGGTCGTCCACTAGGTCGGTAAACTAATATGGTTTAATATTCGGAGCAAAGCTTTGACAATTACTAGTTATTAAATTTATTAAATTGAAAAATTAGAAGAGTAATTTTTCCAAGAAAAAGGAAAATTTATTTAAATTCTAACATAAAAGCTTCGTCCATTAGGGGGAGGTAGCGCGGCGCGGCGCGGCAACGTTTTCGAATAAATGACAAACTGTTGGAGGTCAGTACAGCGCGGCTCCGCGCCTCTCTACCGTCCTAGTGGACGAGGTCGCTGTCGGAATTTGTTGGATTCGGATATCTTCGACTGTAATCGGCAACATTCGTACCTATCCAACTCTCATATCGGCAGCTGATCTAAAATCACAACAAAGTCTTTCTAAAATTCAAAGGTAAGTCTATTTTGTAGATTCATTACTAACAAAAAATTATTTGTCTCTCTTCCTTACAATTTCATCTTTTAGAAATATAATGGCAAATAAATAAGGGTTAGTTTCATACAAAATGTTATACCTAATTGTGTTGAAATTTTTTTAATTTTAGGAAAAATGAAAACTTTTTGAGACAAAGTTAAAGATTATTAGTTGAATTAATACAACAGGCAGCCAATCTGCTGTTCATTTCAAAAACGGAATGGCTCAAGTATGTTAATTAAAACCCTTAAATTTCCCATGCTAATGTTTTGTAATGCCAATTTTGCCAAGCCATTTCGTTGCGTGTGCAAGCATATTTTCAAAAAATCGCCAAATATAGTAATTATAAACCAATTTCCCGCTTTCCAATTTACAAACCAGCTTTCCATAGCTTTTTTGTAGAGAAAGGTTCAAAGAATTCATATATGCCAGTAAAAATTTATTGGTATAAAATTTACAAAGTTATTAGCTCAAGAAACAAAAAATGTTCAGTAACGGAAGGAAAAAGTCCAACTTTAGGCCTACTAAAAAAGTAGTAAAAATTTATTGTAATTTTTTCAAAATGTACAAAAGTTTGGTAACTTAGTTCTAAATAGAACTGTATAAAAATATATATCAATATTAAATTTCTTATTTTGAAAACACCAGTTTTTATGTTTCTACTACAAGACCGCGAACAAAACTAGGCCTACTTTGAATAGTAATTTAGGAATATATGCTTTGCCAAAAAATGAAATATTATTATAACAAAGTGCAGAGAATAAATCAAAGAATTGAACTATATACTTGTAATTATTGTTTTGTAAACGTAGTTCACATAGTGTTATTTTAATCACAAAATATGTCAAACCATGACTGAATATCAGGTGTCCAAAATAATTGTGGGGAAGCTACTGCGCCGCGCTGCGGTCTGAGTGGACGAGGCTCTCAATGCGAAGCCCTAAAAACATAAATAGGCCTATAGGAGATTATTCTGAACATTTTGGTTTTTACACGACCTTATAGCCCGTCTGGAGTTTGGTTACCTCAAAATCGATTAAATTGCAAAGTACCATATAAGTACCCGGTTCAAATCCACGTGGGGGCAGCTTCTAATCCGAGGCCGACAGTCGGAATGAAGTTTGTCCGCTGCAAGCGAAGCAGTCCATAATATAAGGCCGAAAGGTCTAGGTGCAAACTCGCAAAGATTGACAAAGCTAATAAGTGCTACCATGGCCTGCAAAAACAATTGGGTCTACTGACTAAACACACAAAAGTAACTACACAATTTTAATACACTATCAGTACTAAAGTGCGGTTCCGAAAAATGAGTGTGAACACACCTTTAAAAGGAAAGTACTTCGAATATACGGAGCAGTTCAAGAAAATGGAATCTGGTGAAGAAGGTTTAATAATGAATAATTGTAAAACTATATGGAGAGGCAGATGTTAAAAAACGAATAAAATTTGAACGCTTGAGGTGGACAGGCTATGTCATCTGATGAGAAAAACCTGTCCAACCAAAAAGATTTTCCTAGCAAGTGGCATCAAGAAGGCAAGGCAAACTGAATGGTGTGATGGCGTGGACAAGGATGCAGGTCGTGTGGGCGCTCGGAACTGGAGGACGTTGCCTCAAGATCTAGACAGGTGGAGGCCAAGATCAAGACCGGGTTGTAATGCCAATGATGATGATGATTCAAGCAAGATGATGGCGTAAACAAGGATGCGGGTCATGTGGGCACTATACCTTGCTCACCGAGAGTTTAAAGTGAAGCACCACCTTACAATGGCTGACGTTAGGGATTTGGGCTAATGTGGAACGGGCGACTCTGCGTATGATTCACAGTAGTTCTTAGTAAACAAACTTTGTCTTTTCTAGCCCACCCTAGAGATAGGTCCGCGTGTGACACAGTTTGGTCGACCCATAAATATTGTAAGGGGAGGTGCTTCACTTTAACTATCGGTGAACAAGGTAAAGGAACTGGAGGACGTTGGCTCGGACAGGTGGAGGAGGTCAAGACCCAGACTGGGTTTAAGTGCTAGTGTTGATGATTCAAGCATAACTTTAATTCTCAAAGCAAATTATAAACAACATTTTGCATTTGCTTACACTTTTGCTTATATTCTAGGCAAAACGTTTTACTTATGTATACAGGCAGGCTAATTTACTATTTACACACAATTAATTGATAACTTTGTAATACGTTGTCAATTTGAGTATTTGGCTTTATAAAATGTTACCTTTTGATCAAAACCCAACTTTATAAACTTCATATTGGAGTAGCGTTATTGGAATTGTAAACATGAAAAAAATATTAGATACAGATGCAATGAAATAAACGTTAATTAAATTGCTTTGTAAATTAACAAAAACTTATCCAAATTATTGTTTATAGAACAAAATGTCAAATCCAATAATTGAATTACTTTTGGTGACGGTAAGCTACTTATATTTTAAGTGCCTTTCACTGAGTCTAAAAGTTAGGAGTCTATACAAACATAATATGATCGGTTATGTTACACGATAACATTTGACAAAAACCCCTTGCACTGTGTTACATTTACGCATATCTATATTCAGTCAACCCCTTTAATTTTTAACCTTTATAAAGGTCAAACTAAGATTTCATTCATAAGGAATCACGTAGTATCGAATTAGACTTGCAATAGGAAACCCACCTTTCATTCGTGAACTATAGCGAGTTGTGTAGGTGAAAAATATATACAGTATTTTTAATTACTTGAGGAGTGTAAAACGCTGACGTCAAATTAAAGAAAAATGTTATAAAAGTTTCGCCAGTATAGCTTAGTAAAAACTTTAATTTTAAATACGGTAGTTCAAAGTTTGCTGAGCAGAGCTTGAAATACGTACAAATTACGTCAAAGTAAGAAAACGTGCATATTAGTAAACGATTCTTTTCAAAACTGAATGGTGCTGTCAAAAATAAAATCTTTCCGTTTGATTTTCAGAGATCAATCGTACCTTTGACAACTTTAGCTCCAAAACAGGTTAGTAAAAAAAGAAATATTAATGAAGGTAACATAAATTCGAAAATATTTAGTCGATCAGATCACAAGTTCTAGATGTATGTTTTACTAAAACCCAATAGGACCTACTGGCTAATATCATTAGGCTGCCACAGAAAGCCAAATAAGCATCTTGTTGTATAAAACATTTAAAATATTCAGGCAGAATCGCCATAGGGAATTCTCAATAAATATTTAAAACGTTCACTATTTATAAACAATAATAGTAAATGTGATTTCTGAACTTATCAGAAAAATCATGTTCTGTAAAACAATAATTTTGATTAAAAATCAAATGGACAATATTTCTAAAAAATAACAAATTTATTTATTAAACTAGTCTTATCAACAAAGTCATCTTCATATCAAACTATAAAAATCTTGATTTATTTTTATAAACTTTAATAACGTTTATTTACAACTACACTAGTTGACCAGGCAATGCTTTTCTACTGCTCGACTTGAGATAGGCCTAAATATACTTCGATTAAATTAACGAATAAAATTTAGTCAAACAAGTCAACGAATAATATTTTATTTTAAAGTGCCTAGTGGTTAAAATAAGATTTGTATGATCAGGGCAGGTGGTCCCGCACGTATTGAACATAGCCTATGGGTGTATAATGTTAATGCAATTGGTTTTATATGAGTAGGTATCCCATTTTAATTATTATTTCATTTTTAGGGTAGTTGTCCCATTTCACTCTATTGGCTTGAGTAATCGAATCGCAAATGTTTTCTTATATCAATTAAGAATAATAAACTACATAATTTTAGCTGTATAATTTGTAAAAAGTTAGTGTAATTTATATTTATTGTACAGGGCTAGCAATCTCATTTCAATCCCTTAGACTATAGTAATTATACTGTCTAAACACTCCTGGCATTAATAAGGATAAACTGTAAAAGGTTTAGTGAAATCGGTCGAATAGTTTATAAATCTATAGAGAACAAAGAAATATTAATTTATAGATACAGCAGTTGTTTGATTATTTAACTGATGCATCACTGAAGATGGCGACTTAGTTATTAATACGCGTTTGAGTAAATAAACGTATTATTTATGAGAATATTTGTTCCTATAAAATATTTCATCTAACAAGTCAGACTAAATATTTACTTGTAAACAATAAAGTGCTGTTGTACAATGTGGAAAGATCAGCGAATCTACGGCATGCGTGTTGCGAGCATGAATGGAAGCGAACTTCAAGGGTCCCTAAATTAACAATGGCGAAGTTGGCAACCAATTTCAATGTTAAAATAACCTAATCATACCTTAAATTTGGTGTTATTTTCGTCAAAAAACGAAAGTTGTATTTTTTTGCTATATATTTTTTGCAACTGAGTAAAAAATTAATAAAGTTCACTATTTATATCATACGTTTATGAAACAATAAAACGGTTTATGAAAATGTATTCAGCGATCAACATCCGCATATGACCGTACTTCAAAATGAAACTAAATTTTTTAATTTATTCGAAGAATTAACGGGAAAAATTACTTATTCTGACGCATTGCTCTTATGGGAATCAGATTCAATATGGCAGAGTATCCTCCCCTTAAACGAAGAAAATGATCATGATAGTTGCAAAAAGAGTCGTTGCAGTCTGAAGAATCAGCTTCTAAACCCCTTTTAAAATAAAGTCTAATCTTATTCACGAACCATTTCAATTCCATAACTCTAAACAAACTGAAAGACTATGCACTTGAATCGTGTAACGAGTTGTTCTCATACTGAAATACTAGGGCCTCCACCCCTGCTGCCTTCGATAACCAATCCCCGACTCATAGCAAAGTCAATGCAAACAGATTATTGTATACTCTGATAGTTTCAAGAAAATGGCGATTGATTAGAACAGAGATACTTGGATATAAGTAAGTTGGTGGGGGGTAGCGGTATATATTATAGGCTAGGCTAAGACAAAGGTCGAGGAGACATCCAAAACAATTCGAATTACGGTATAGGCTACGTTGTAATTTCACCATCAATATTTAAAGTACCAATAATAAAAAATAAAAAAATGGGTATTGCCAACTAAAGGAAACAATATAAGTAACACTATTTGTTTGACTTATAATAGAGTAAGCATTTTTCGTTGATGTTTATCTATGTTTGGTTTTACATAATCTAAAAAAAAACTGTTAGTTGTGAAGAATAATTACCCGATTCTAAGTTCTAAAGTTAGATGCTATGGTAGTAAATTTAAATGCTTTCAATAAACGTGTTTTGGTTCAGTATAGGTTTAACCTATAAAACAGTTTTTGATCCAAATCAGCTCTTTTATTTATAACTGTCAAAGATATTAAAATGTTTTTAAAGACATTACTTAGGAATATAAGTAAGGTCAAAATAGGCTTATGGACATAAACGGTAACAAATGATACACAGAAGAATGTTTCTTCGAGTGTCACGTTCGTCCGCAAAACCCCTAAAGTTGTCCATAATTTTTACATTTTTAAAATATTTCCGGGAAAAGGAACTAAAAGATTAGTTTATGAAAAGTTCTCTACATACAAATAAAAGATTCGTAAAATTTGGTTCGGCCACTCCGGAGATTAACCCGGACAAACAGACAAAATATGAAAAAAATGAATATTCAGGTTTTGGTAACGTGTGAATAACCCTATTACGTGCTTAGAAAAAAGGATAGACACTTCGATTTTATGTATATGTATGGATAACCTTACAAATGTTTATTCAAAGTGTAGGCCTGTGTTAAAGGTTGAAGCAATCCGCCACCAAAAATCAGCAATTTTTTAAAATTTTGACAATTTGTTGAATTTAATTTTTGTATTCTACATACTTTTATGAGTATGAGTGCAAATTGTTAGGCCTTTGTGATCATTTTTCATACTAAATAAAAAGGTAGTGTAATTCACGATTATATAGTGTTGAAACTTTGACCTCAGTTTCCCGAAAGTTTACTTTTGCCATGTTTGGATGTACTTACGATTGAATAAAATCTAAAGTATTAGGCCTAGTCCATTGAAACTTTTACAACTTTATCTTGGATATATTTAGAAGATTTTGGGGTATGGAAAACACTATAACCCTAAAAATAGAAAATAACTTTTTTTTATAGCAATACAAAAAGTTTGAAAATATTTTTTCAAAATATAACCTTATAACTTTTTTCTTAGAAACAGCACAAATGGTTTTCCATAATCCTAAAGTTTCTTTATATTATAGACTACAAAATATTAAAAAATTGGTTAAAAAAACAAAAAATGTTATTCAAAATTTAAAAAAAAAACCTCAAAAACGATACAAAAAATCAAAATCTTTAATTTAAAACGACATAAAAGTGCAGGGAAAATGTCCCCCCCCCCCATCATTCTTTTTAGTTGTACCAATGACTACATATTGATATGATATTGGTTGTATTAAACAGTATAAAAATGAATTCAAAGGTTAAATTCTACAAATACAAAAAAGTATGTTTTTGGTGGCAGATCGCCTTAAGGTTTGTTCAAGAATGGATTAATAAAGGATACAATTTGGTAAAAAAGGTCGGGATAAAGACATTGTGTAGTCGCTAACAAGTAAAAAAACACATTGTTGGCTGGCGTAACAACAACTCCGGAAATCTGAGACGTGAAATGCATCCTCTGCACTATGCAAATCGTTTTTTCGCAACGGAAAGGATTCAACACGATGAATTGCCTACATCTTATGAATCGATAATGGATATACAACCATTTGCTACTCTCGACTTCTTAACGTGTTTAATGCATTCGCATTAAGTTAACAAAGCTTCATTTTCATAATAAATTAATTTAAGATAGTTTGAAAAATACAACAATTTCTAAACTCCAAAGCTTCATTTTCATAATAAATTAATTTAGTATAGTTTGAAAAATACAACAATTTCTAAACTTCAGATAGGCCTATGTGCATTTTATTTGCTAAATCAATGCCACAGAAAAATCATATACCCAGAGAGCCACTGCCATGTTTAAAAGTGTTACAACAAAATCTTTAAATTAACCATATGCGTCCCTTTACAACAACTGGTATGTGTTGCCAAGTCGAATGTAAGGACGATTGAGTCGTTTACTGCATGTAGAGTAGTAGTGGCAATACTGTATGATACAAACGCAGACATTTTTCTTATTCCACTTAAACATTGTTCAGAATATCTCTCATCTCGATTATTCGTTACGATAAATAAATATACTGATACACATATAAATATAGATCATTTCATCAAAATAAAACACGTTGTTCGTTTTTAAGTTTTACGATATTCTAGAATCTTGTTTTCCGATATAAAAGTGACCATACAAACAGAGAAAATAACAAACAGATTGTTAAGCACCGATTATCTTACTCGAGGTAATTTAAGTGTTCAAGGTATACCCCACCAATGAGTGGAATTTTGAAGATGAAATGAGAAAAGGAAAGCAGTAATTCAAGGTTAATGAAATGAGAGAAATTGAGAAAGGCACCACATAAAAGAGGCTACTATATTTTCCTTTTAAAAGTTTAATCAATATTTTATAGAGCTTTCTTGGCGTTCTTATTTTTTAACCAGTTTTTTTTTTAGAATAAATTTAACAAAAATTAACCACATTCGAAAAAGAAAACATCAAATTAGGAAATTAAGGTAGAGTTGCATAGGCCTAGGATGGTTAACCCTATCCGAGATCGAAATACCTAATGAAATACGAAATATTATGTACTTCCGTCAAATATACATTTCCCAAGGATTATTTTACATATTAATAAATTAAACCATTTCCACGTTTTTATTGTTTGTATCACACTACCAATCCCCAGTGATGCAAAAGTTCCGCAACCCCTTCGTAATTTTAAACCTGTTACACGTATTAACTCCAAAGTTCCAGAAAGTTATATTGGGCAAATTCTGCACCTTTTATGGATATGAATTAATTTTACCCTTATTCAGTTAAGGGGGGAGGGTTGCAAGTAACATTTTTTTTTAAGTAACCCTTATTGTGTGATACCTCATTTTAAAGCCTCGTTGAGACGAGAATATTATTGTAAACCAATCTCCGATACCAGAATCCAGAATGGTGGAGCCAAGAAGTTCAGACTTTTCCAATTGTATCAATAATTTGTACGTTAATCATGATAGCTGTACTATTCCTTGGAATTAAACATCTTAACATTGTATATATAATTAATTACGAATCTCTTAGCAAATTACAAATAAAAAAGGGTCCTACTAAGTTGTAGGTATTTTAACACTTCTTCACGGTGAATAAACAATCGAATATTGCAAAATAAGGGTTAAAATGTTCCCATAGTTATACATTTCCCGGCTTGAATCTTCTACTAAGAAAAACATTGACAACGCAAAATAGGGCACCGGAAAGATAAAATCCATATAAATTAGCATCATCAAAGTTGATTGACATGCATCAGGTTAGCCGGATATTAACATCTGTTGTAAGGGTGAGTTGAAACGCGATCAATAGCCCAGCATCACACAACATTCATCTTGGTAGTTGCCACGCCTAGAAGTGCGTAGAATGTGTGTGCGCTCACTAAGTTCATTGATCCACAAGGTCAACAACTACGCAGTACGCATTCAGACTCTCAAGGTGGACAGCATACTTTCAATGAGCAATACTACTCCCTACCTCATTCAAAGGCACACATCAAAAATTTGTTACGGATTTTAAATTTAAACCGAGTGCACTTTTCTAGTGTACAGGTGTGTTTGTTTCTTGTATCATCTTGAGAACTGTACTTGGAGGAGAGAAATGGAATATTCCAATATTGATAGGTAGATATTCTATTCACGTAATCACCACAAAATAACAATTTCCTGTATTGAACGAGTGTAGTAGTTAACTTAACCTTCAATAACTTTATGAATAGGAAACCCTAACAAATGTCCTTGCCATAGCCTTCTGGTTTTCGTGGAAGATTGTATAGTAAAGAAAATAATTAAGCTAAACGTTAAACTTTGAGACTGAGTGAATAAAATTTACTCCAGCCTTTTTATAGTTTATACAACTAAACTATTACAAAAATAATACTTGTCGATGAATTCGTTGAAGAAAAATTGGATAGAACAATATATGTTTGAAGGGCTGTGGCATATCCGAAATAGTGGATCAATTTCTCAAAGGACTAATATTAAACTTTTAAACAGTTTCAGTTTTTATCTCACGTTTTTTTCAGTTCAAACATTAAAAACACGTGGTACAGGCAGTTTCCATTTTAACAAATTACTACCTTTATGCATTGCAATACAAATATACTTTTATTTAGCATTTATTTTTTTAAATTTAACTTGATTTAAACATAGTACAAAGGAAATAGCCTCATTTGCGACATTCAAATGAGCCACAGATAAATGAGCAGTGGGATAAAAAAGTAACAACTTTAAACAGGACATTCTAAAAGCTCCCCAAAAGATGGCATCAACATTTAAAAAAAAAATGTATAAGTTTGTCTAACAAACCTGAACAGTTTATAGAATAGAGAATCGAAGCAGCAAATAACATTCACTTTGTCTTTAGAAGTACGATTGGAGGAACATAAGAATGTCTGAAACAGTCTCGTATACAAAAACTGCAGTCTCGTCTTTATAAGGGATAAATTGCAGCGTTAGGGTGGAGCCCCCAATTCATTGTTTCCTATATAAAAGGTTGACCTTTTCTTAGACGCCGTAGGTCATTCCTAAGAGATCCCTAGGTTCAGGAACCCAATGGCAAAGAAGCGTACTGCCAGTCACTCACTAAAATCCACTTTTAGATGTAGCTAATCACATTATTAGACCAATAACTTATTAGTCGTGAATTATTATATTAAAAACAATATATCAAAGTTCTACTGTCTCAGGGTTACTGAAGAAAACGTAGAACAAAAAGTAAATATTATAATAACAGATAAATTAATATTTTTAAAACACCCGAACGGTCGAACAGATTGTTTTGAATCATAGCTAAGAACACACTCCATCAAAAAAGACAGTTACTTTTCTAAAATGACAGATACACATGTTGAACTTATAACACCTCTCTTTTTGCGTCGGAGGTTAAAAATATAATTATGCTGGCAATTTTTTAAAGAATGATGCTCTATGGACCTTTCGTAAACGCGTAGATATAAACATATAATTTTCTTTAGTTACCCTAATATTAAGTGCATTGCCTTAGTTTTCAACAACTAATTCGTTATTCCACAATTCGAGTCTGCATTTACTTCTAACCCTTGAGTGGTATAACAGTGAAGTCTATCAAATTACCAGCAAACTATTACATTTCTGTTCTTTATGACTTACGTATTCTTGTAGCTTTATATAAATGAGTAATTGGCATGGTTATTTATTAAAGTTTTCAAGAATTTGTTTGTTGTAAGTTGTGTACAAAAAACATTGTTTGGGTTTCCAAAAGTACGCTACTGTAAGAGTTGTGTATTATTTGTGATTGGGCTGCATTTTTTAAATGAGGGGTTATTAAGTGAAATTCGGATATTTCCTGTAATATAATATCCTGCCGTAGTAACGAGTCCGTTACAGATTAAATTAGAAAAACGATGCAGAATGAGATGAGGTAGTTGTATTTAATGAAATA
The DNA here is from genome assembly GCA_018207615.1 of Philaenus spumarius. NCBI lineage: Eukaryota > Metazoa > Arthropoda > Insecta > Hemiptera > Aphrophoridae > Philaenus > Philaenus spumarius. The sequence continues at coordinate 233,069 of JAGFPH010000134.1, forward strand.
CAAATGTTTTTTTTTAAATTCTTGCTTTAATGTAAAATTAAGGGTTTCTTGTTTAGATGCAAGATCTTTGTTGACATTAGAATCAATGAACTTAACTGTAAAATAAAATCAGTTCTCATACCAAATAAGTTAAAATACTTCATGAAATGACCTAATTTTGACTTCTATCAAATATAAATTGCTTAAAATACTCTTTATACATTATTAAATGAAATCTTACGCAGGTTTTTGTTGTGAGTATAACAGTAAATCATTCAAGTGTTTATATAAATAAAACATTCTATTGAAAATATTATAGACTTCATTATATTATGTGTTTTACAATTGTGCGAACGGAGCGAGGGAGACGGACGGAGTTACGGTCTCTAACGCAAATGTAATAAATAAAATACGTAAACAATTCAGTCTCTACAAATAACGAAGGACATCTATGACCCAGACGGATTTAAAAAGGTCAGTGGCCCAAGCCAAGCATAGCGATGCATTTCCTTAAACGTAATTAAGCTACAGACGAACTAAATGCGTGTGACGTAACTTTTGGCATCTTTATTTCCTCTGCCTACTGTATAGCTATGTGCGCGACCACATTGTGTTCTTCAGAAGTCATTCCTATCCGTACGCTGTACGAATGTTTAATGCAGTGGATAGCGGATAGATCGAGCTAGGTTACCCACCTTGAGGTCAGTTAAACAGTACTCTACCTGGGTCTGGTTATACTTCAATTTAATAATATTAAGCGTTTTGCTGCACATTTAAAATGAATAATAAAATTGAACAAATCGAACTCTGCTAATGTTATGTGATCGTTTACCGATTCAGCATATATGTGATTGCAGTTTAACAAAATATGAACCTTAATGTAATTCACAAACCAAATGAAAGCAATAGCAGATAATTACTATAAACCGGTAATATGTATAACAATAGTCAAAAACCAAATTGCGTTACACATTTATACTTCATTTTCCAGCCTAAGTAGCGCCTTAAAATGTTCTGTTAACCAGCTGCAAACTATTTAGATTCTCCCGCATAAAATCCTTGCAACAGCTGTGCGCTTGATCACCTGTTCGTTAAACGGCCTCCAATGAGGTAATCAATTAAATATATAAGTAATGTGTTTTTTAAATAAGCAGCAAGGTGTTAACTTTTATTACTGATAAAATAGGCGAAATAGAGAGTTATTAAACTCACACATTTATACATCTAATACATTTTTGTCTCAAAATTGGCTTAGTATAATAGGTTACCTATTCAGCATGGAAATACATTGCTTGCAACACATCAATATAGTTTTATGCATGAATTAAGTGAATATTTTTATGATACAAAATATACCCTTCATTTAATTTCATGATTTTTGGTATCTAATCCACTTCACACAATGAAATAAGTCTACGGGAAATTGCACGACGGTTTAAATAACAGGTCAAATAGGGCTTGTAGTAGGGCCTATAGTATAATTTCCTGTATCTTATTTCATTCTATTTAATGTTCAAGTGATCAAATATTCAGGGAATAGTAAACAATATAATCATAACAAAAACACTTTAGTCCGTTAGCCTACCATAAAATCGTTGCGTTATAAAACACCAGAATTATTAATCTAAATAAATATTTAAGATACCATTTGTCAGGCGAAGTTCTCAATAACAGTTTGAATGCGTTTAATTGATATCGTACATTTCAAAAAGTAAAGAGTTCTCAAATGTAGGACATGTAATCAAATTATACACTTTTTTGCTGCCCTAGATAATCGAAATGCGCCCCAAACGTATTTCTACTATACACACTCGAAAACAATATTTACCCCTCCAGTTATGTTTGCATTTCTGTCCCTTGAGACTGTTTCAAAATACATCAAATAAAACATTTAGTGCAAGTAAATGAAGGGGAATATCCCCTATTTAAAAAAAATAGAAATAGATTTGTATTATTATTAAGTCGGTTCTATATTTGTTTTAAACTGAAAATATTATTTGTAAGAGGTAACAAAAAAAATAGATAAGAAACTACCCTTCCAAAATAGAAGTTTAAATTGTTTATAGTATAAACAAGCCGTATAAGCAATAAAGGGGTACCCACATGGGAATCATGGCGCAAGTTGAGCATGAGAATTTAAGAGGGGATATCAGGTGTACATTATTATCAAGATATATCAAGACTAAAATTTTAAATCCAACATTGATGTGTATTTTTACAGTGTCTGTGCAAAAATATAAGCTATCAGTAAAACAATTGCAAATCTTTAAGAATTCTTTGCTCCCAAAGTTTAATCAAAGGCTAAGATCCTGAGAATGATTAAAAAGCAGAATAAGTCCTTCAAAACTGAAAATTGGAAGTGATCGGATCCAACAAGTCTAAGAACAACCAAACCATAGTGGCTTTGATTGACAATTCGTCTCTCGCATCCTTAAAAGCTACGGAGATGAGAGCGTTACTAGGATTTGGTAGGGTCTTCTTCTATACTCCAGAAAAACATTGCCTTTGAGGACAATGCAATGCAACCTACATCACAGTATGGCTGCTTCCTCATCCAGGAATAATAGATTAATTAAAATGGCTAAGAAAAGCAAGAAAGACAGCGAAAATCATCTATGGATCTGAAGAGGGAAGAAAAGATATCATCAGCTCAATCTACCTTTCATATGACTCAAGAGTAAGAGTCATATTTCATATGTATATTCCTTAAGTAAGAGAAGGCCTATACAAGGAATCGATTTAAGGGTCGGCTCTAGCTGTCGGCCATGTTGGCTAACACTCCATAAGACCAATGTTAAATTAAAATCCAAATTTTTCCTTTATTTTTGATCGGAAAATTATAAACGATATGTCATTTTAAAGCTATGGTCAATATGCATGCAAATGGCTTTTTAAAAATTAAGAAAAATATTTTGTTTAATATTTTAACAATTTAAAACATTGACTTTTAAATATTTTTTTATGTTGTCACTATTAATTATAGCGAAAAACTACCAAGCCATTCGCCTAAAGAATTTCGTTCCCAAGATTTTGGTATTTTTTTTAAAACGCTATTTGAACAATTGCGGGTTTTAAATGGATTTAGGCTGAGCAATGTCCGTGTAACCTACCGCCACTATAGGGTGCTTTTAAATATTTTTTACGTTGTAACTATTAATTATAGCGAAAAATTACCAAGCCGTTCGGATGAAGAATTTTGTCCACAAGAGTTTCGTATTTTTTAAAAAACGCTATTTGAATAATTGCGGGTTTTAAATGGATTTAGGATGAGCAATGTCCGCGTAACCTACCGCCGCTATAGGGAGTCGCAGGTTGCTTTCTGTTTTACTAGAGCCGACCCTTAATGGAAGTTGTATAAAAGACCATTATCGACTTGGCGGCTTGAAAAATTGAGTATTCTGGATTGTGGAAAGGTAGCCGTTGGAAAAAGAACACAGTGTCATTCGGAAACAAATCATACGATTATACATTCACTAGGCCTATGAGAAGCGATTAGCCTACATAAGTGAAAAGGCCTCGTGGACTATACTTTTTGATGCCACTATCTAGAAGAGGAAGAATATTTACAGAGATTTATCACCTATTTAAACAGTATAGAATACTGTATCGACGAATTTCGTACCGACAGAGAATACGGAAAAACAATCAAAGATGAGCGACATTTAGCTCTTAGAAAGTATGCAAAAGTGTTCGAGGCAGAAGTACTGGGATATTGGAATGCTCACAACTTTACTGTGCATAGCGAGTGGATTTGACAATAACCACATTATCGTTAGACCAGATAGCCAGGCTGCAATAAAGTCTGTAAGCTCACACGAATTCTCTTCGTTGCTTGGGATTTTCATCAGAGCTTAGTTAAACTTTCGAAACTAGGTAGACTTGAGGAGGATACCTGGTCTTATATAGTGGATTTGAAGGCAACGAAAATACGGGATCGGAAAGGAGCGAGTTCATCTTTCATTTACCCCGAACCGGTGTGCGGAATAACTAAAACCACAGCAAGAAACTATTCACAGAAATGGATGAAATCAGATATTGAATTAAATAATCTTTATTTAAGGCGGTATTAGGACTTTAAAAGTTCTCTCTTCCATCTAACCCATTACATAAATATCAATCATATAACATATTACAGAAATTTACAATATTAAACTACGTATAATAAAACACAAACCAATATACAAAAAAATAATAGTAACTAATTTAAAAAAAAAATACAATTCTCTCGATTAAAATTCCTTTAAAAAATAATACATATACGCTTTCTTCGAAACAATCATACAAATCTGTAATCTATCTAAAGTTTGAGAGATCAAAGTTAGCTGGGAAACTTCATGACAGAAAAACATTAGGGCCATTGATTGACCAGATCAGAAGTTTCGAAGTGCTGTTTGCTAACACGAAGTAAACACAATCAAAGGAAAAGCTTCGTAACTGGGCACAGAGGTTACAAGAAACAACGGGATACCATAGGATTATTCTATGGGAATTGTGAAATGCAGGATATGTAACGTACACTTGGAAACGGCAGAACACATGCTGTGGAAATGCGTGCCATTAGGAGAAATTTATCTTGGGCCCAAATAAATTTGAAATAGAGTTCAGTAATCTAGCTAAGCAAATCCTAAGCCTACACAAGGGTATAGGATCAACATAGGTCCCTATATTAGGTGGCACAAAAAGTCTTCAAGGCTGAGGTGTCCAGGGAGTAAAATCCGCTTCCGATATGTAATAATACTGTCTGCCTTAACAAATAACTAAAGTAGCAATAACTATCGTAACTTTAAGTAAGCCGCGGTCACACTAGGCTGTTTAGCAGCCGCTACTAACTAGCCGCTGGTAAAATCGCCAGCAAGCAGCGTAGTCTGACCCAAAACCTGTGGCTGGATAATGCCAGCGGGCTAATATTTCCAGCCGCTGGTTCTGGGCCAGACTATGCTGCCTGCTGGCGATTTTACCAGCGGCTAGTTAGTAGCGGCTGCTAAACAGCCTAGTGTGACCGCGGCTTTAGTGCCAGGCTCTTGTTGAGTTTTTCATGGCTTTTTAACTAAAATAATGATTGTATTTACATAAGTTTAATAAGACACGACAGTGGATAGGGTTAGGCAAAAAAATTAAAAAAAACATCAGATTAATCTGTTGTCAAATTTACGAATGTTAAAGCATTGGCCGGACTGGATGGGAAGAGGCAATAGAAAGCGATAGCATAAACAGTTGTTTACAGAGAACAGGGTTAGCAACATATCATACTTTGTACGGTACCCTAGAGTTTGACCTAGGAGAAAAAACGTATTTTGAAGATGACTGACATGTCAACAATAGGGTGGATCATAAAAGCTAGATCGGAAGTCGTTCATTTGAATTACAAACCCCGGATGGCAGACACAAATTATCTATATTCTTTGTGTAATTTAGGTGACAATGAAACAATCTTTCACTTTATAGCGACGTGTCCTATATTTAGACAAATTCGTAAAAAATGGTTTGCTAAAGCAATAATAAGCCACACGGAGTTTGACTCCTATTTGAACGGCAAGGATTGGCGCTGTCTTGCCAAATATATGAGAGATACTTGGGCCTATAGATAGCCGAATTTAACTATTGACCATTAACATTAATATCCATATAAGAGGGGAAAAAGATGATTTCTTAAAATGTTAGTATTATGTATTAGTTTAGAATTAGACATCTGTATTAATGAAAATTATGTACCAAACTTGGATGTTTATTTAATTTTGAAAAAGGGGGAAGAAATAATGGTAAAAAGTTTCATTTGGAAGCTTAAGGTGAGAATTGACTGGGAATGTTCACATTTGGGGGTGAGGAAGTAGCTTTGTATTGTCGTCCTTTTTATATATAATTATAAGTTTATTACATTTCAAAGATTAAGTTATTTGTTAATTTTTAAGTTAGTGCCAACCTGGCGGACGGTCTTTAGACCATTGCCTAAAAATATGAGTAGCCTACTTAAGTAAATTTTGTAAATATTTTAATAGATCATAATAAAAGCATTATTTTACTTTCATTTCATTCATTATTAAAAAAAGACCAAGATTTAAGCCAAACATATATCTCAAATTTTCTTTTTTGCTGGAGGGATTCCATAGCCTACTTCCCAGATCCAAGTAGCGGTTTTCACCTTTGGTTCACTATTAAGGGAGGGGATTTTTAACTAGGTTGTGGTGGTAAGACTTTTGATGGATGGGTAGCAAATTGCATTAAGATATACTTATACACGTTGTACATCCATGAAGTACATTTAAAACACTTAACCACATATCTCCTTTTCGAACAATTGCATCAGCAATTTTCCAACACATACTGTGTCATAGACTAGAAACATAATCGAATTTCCCAAAGTATATATCGATGGTAGTAGCTTCTTTCACTATTAGAATGTGAAGTTGAAAATATTTTAATCACAAGAACGTCAAAAACTAAGAATTGTCAAACAACAAAATGGTACCAAAAAGTTTTCTTTCAAACGCTATATAGTTACTTCTTTGAAGTCGCAATTCATGTTGTAGGCTTTTTATTCTAACAGAATAAATAGACGTAAGATGTATACTCGTTAGAACATAGTATGGTGAACAGGGAAAAAGTTTGTTAATTTAATACATCATTATTATAGTTTTGAAACGCTAAAAAACAATTCCTACAATTTCATACATTCATCGTAGTTTCATACAAACACTCGCGGCTACATAAAATACACACGAGCAGTTTCAAATATTAACGTTGTAAGCCTACAATGAATATGAAATATTAGATTGACAAAATACTATAAAGATAGCACCACAGTACTGCTCCACATGGCATCAATCGATAGGAACTCCCACTCTTCTACTTTTCTCCCTTCCCTCTACATTGCAGGACCATTTTTTGTATTTGAATCGGTCAAAACCAGTAATAATTTTTTGATTAGATTCTAAAATAGAAAAAAAATCAGAATAGAAAGAAAAAATTTCAGACTAATTACATAGGCCTATATCGGCGTAGCAATGCTTATCAACATACGCAGTTTTAATTTATAAAAACTATTCAAATTTTCTACTCGTATGATTTAATCATACTGTATTGCCAAAACGACTCATTTTTCATTCAAACATGTTTAATTAAACATACGTTTAAATGTAAACGCGACATTTCGGACAATTTACATATCTTACATCAAATTTAATTAAAGCTGATTTATCGTTGAAGCGACATCGTCTTTTCTTCACATTCAAACACAACAAAGTGCTGCAAAATGTGTTGTAAATGTTGCAATATTTTTCTTAAAACATTTATAAAATCGTAGATCACAGATAACTGCAACTTTCCTAATTAGAACTATCTATTTATATAGGCCTAAGTTAAAGAAAATTTAGATCAAAGTTAAACTTTCAATTTAGTCCACGTTTCGGAGATGAAAGTAAAGATCTATAGATCTCATAAAACTAGTATAAAAATTAAATACTTTTCCTTGGAATTTGAAGAAAATCAGTGACTTCGATGACTTTCTAGGCCTACCTATGCTGACGGGGATTTTTAGCTCGGTAAATGTGAACAATTATAAGGATTATAAAACTCCTAAAATCGATAATCGAAATCAACTTCTAGATCGGGTAATTTTCAAGATAACAAGCTGAGACTCAGCATAAATGTTTAAAATGTATATTTTAACTCCTATACCAAGTTTCAATTCGATATATTAAAATTCAGTCAATTTAGAATGAGCCAACGCTTCACATATGAATAAGACGTCCCCTTTTAGCGATTTCCCCTGCTGCAAAATACATACCTGCATTATCGAATTTTTTCCAGACAAACCATTGCTCGGACGAAATAAATATATATGACCTTTTTTGTTGAAAAATACCTCCCCTACACGGTGGTATTTTTTATTTTTCTCTATCTTCATCCCAGCTCGAAATATTAAGGCTAATCGAAGAAAAAAAATGATAATCGATTTTTTTTTCGACTTTGGGAAATCGATAGACTGGTAAACTTTTTTTATGTTTATCCACATACTTTAAGGTAGTCTACTTATAAAAAAAAAATCAGCCGTATTGTAAATTACTGGAACTTTTGGTCTAAATTGACCCCTACCGACTGGCCTATCTACACTGGGTTTGTTTAAGTATTAGGGTCGCCGGAATACTACCCCCCGGAAAACTACCCCCCC
>JAGFPH010000134.1:241614-265513 GCA_018207615.1 Philaenus spumarius
AAAAAAAAACTAGAGGACTAACCTAAACTGTTTAGTCACAGTATGTTTCCGATAACAGTATAATTGTAGGAACCTGCTTGGGGGGGTAGTTTTCCGGGGGGTAGTATTCCGGCGACCCGCTTTTGCTAGGGGGGGGGTAGTATTCCAGTCGCGGACACGGCTCCCATATTGGTTAGTTGGCAGATTTCGTGACGTCACGTTTCACCTGGGGGCGTAGTTTTCCGGGGGGTAGTATTCCGCATCCCCAAGTATTACAGATGATGGATGAAATCAGCTGTTAGCCTATATTATATTGTTACTCACGTACGGACGTACACTCGCTTTTATAGGATTTGATATCTGTGCCAAGGTTTTTTTTAGCCTATTTCATCAGCTCTAATGGGAGCTTTATTCATCCTGTTCTAATGGAGTTGTTACAATTCTCTTTCCTAAAAAAACGATGAAATCCCCCCCCCCCCCCTTGGACAAATCTTGGGTGCGCCCCAAAATACCCATTTAAAAAGTATTCCAAAGTGTCTTGATTCATCGATAATAATTCAAAAGTTTGCTTAGTCACTTCTTGATAATACTATAGGCCTAATCATATAAATTACGAAGTTCTCTTAGTCTACTAAGTTTTCTAGTATATGATTAACTCAACTCTCTCTTCTGGTGCCCTGCTAAATAGTTCTTCTTATTTGCCACATTTTTCCTAGTTATCTTTACGTTCTTTTCTACCCAATTTAAATTTAGTGTTAAATAACAACTAACTAAAGTGATCTAATCACATACTTAGTTCGGTTCGGTTGCTATTCACATTCCAGTAAATGACCCCCTTGCATCCAAATTCGGGTGTCCAGGAAACGACGTCTTAGGCAATTAATGAAAATTGAAAAAATTTTGAGTGGTGCGTTTTACCGCTGCCCTTTTTTCTCAAAACTCTCTTAAAGAACAAACGTTTTTCCTAAATTAGAAATTAAAAACATTTCTGTTCCATATTTTTCTGTGTGCTATTTTGTTAGCACTTTTCTCAAATTATCCTCTAAGTATTGATATGTTAGCCGAACACTGGTAACTAAACCTGCGCATCTGTATAGAGGTACCAACTAGCAATAGCAACCTGGACAACCACACTAACAGCGGTCGACCCGCCTAAAAACCTAAAAATCTAACAAAATTACCTTTAAAACTTCAACACAATATGTTGGCATTTAAACAATATTGAAAAAAATGAGCGACGTACAGTTAACTTACCTACTCTAACTGTATAAATATATAGCCTTCTAAGAAATTTGTATTAAATTGAAGTTTTAAATATACGTTATAGCAACCAAAAAAAAATCTTATGAGCGTTTTATAATAAACCTCAAACTCGCGCTACTGCCACAAATAGATTGTTAAATTTTAAAAATGTACCTAAACGTAATCTTAAATAATTGTCTTATTAGATCTATTTTTTTAAATGTTGTCAATAGGTCTTTGCTTTAATATGACATATTCCCTACAGTTACGGTTGGCTATATCATTTTAATCATAAAAGGGAGTTGAGCTATTTTACATAATGTTTAATCGTGAATGAAATTAAGGGTTTCTATAGGCCTATCATTTTTAATCATGAAAGGGAGTTAAGAATGCCTATATACTGTTGAGACGTGAATGAAATGAAGGGTTTCTATATAACTTTTAATCATGAAAGGAAGTTAAGACTATCTGTATAATGTTGACACTTAAATGAAATAAAGGGTTTCTAATCATTTTTAATCGTGAAAGGGCGTTAGCCTACCTGAATAATGTTGAGACGTGAATGAAATGAAGGGTAGGCTATATAATTTTTAATCATGAAAGGAAGTTAAGCCTATCTATATAATGTTGAGACGTGAATGAAATTAAGGGTTTCTATATCATTTTTAATCACGACACGGTGTTAATCCTTTCTACATAATGTTGAGACGTGAATGAAATTAAGGGTATATTTAGGCCTATCATTTTTAATTATGAAAGGGAGTTAAGCCTATCTATATAGTTTTGAGACGTGAATGAAATAAGGGTTTCTATATCATTTTTAATCATGAAAGGGAGTTAACCCTTTCTTTATATAATGTTGACTCTTGAAAGAAATGGGTGTCTATATCATTTTTAAATGTCTAGTTTCAACAATGACTCATGACCTGCCTATGTTTTTCTTTTGTTCTACATACGTAAACACGAAAACAAAAACACAATACGCCAATAAGCTACAAACTCATCTAGAGTTGAACGAAACACGATGCAGTGCATGCGTACTGGAAGACGAGACATTTTGATACATCCTCAGGTTCGTTGTGTTAAACAGGAGAAATTCCTAGAAGAGCAAAGAATGCGGCGGCTTCCGGAATGTTGCTAGTATATCAGGTCTGCTTCGTCCGACTAATCCAAACGATAAACTTGATACAGTTTCTATAACTAACAAAGACATTGCATCCCCAACAGCCCCACAATAATAGCCCAGTTTGAACGTAAATAGGCTACGCTGTCGATTATTTCAAATTTCAATTAAATGTTTGCTCACCTACGAAAAGAAAACAGTATTTTACTACAAAATCAAAAAAACTTCATTATGTTCAACTTTTCACTCTGAGTGTTTACACTCGGCAAACATTGTATCTTGTTATTTCAAAACAGAATAATGCTAGGTGTAAGTTTTTGTATGCTATGTAATCAATCAATGTAAATGCAATGATTTTTCAAAAATGTTATGATCCTAATTAAATGAGCTTAACATTTAAATGAGGTTAGTTAATTTATTAACAAGCTTAACACTTCCCTTAGCTTAAATAATAAATTGTACTCTTTAAATATAGAATATTTACTTAATGATGTAAAAAAACATTAAATTTAAACAATAAAACAAACAAATCAGAAATAACTATAGTCTATAATAGTGCTAATATAAGTTACAAATAATATTTTGTTTTTGTCGTTAAAAGTCATAATATAACACTCTAAAACGTTTGCATAAGAAATAAGATCTAAATATTCTTAGAAAATTGTCTGTATTGGTCTCTAAATATAAAAACTGTTATTATGAATTTTAACAATAGGGCAACAATCAGAAATGTGTAAATGACCTTATAATTTTTGTAAATTGCTGAACGAAAAACTAAAACTCACTTCCATTTACGATAGCTAATTTCTTGTCCGTTCTTTACACTGCTAAGTAAATTCAAGTTGTTAACATTTTGTATTGTGTGGAACGACTAAAACAATCCCTTAGGAACAATAATTCATAGTTCGTTGTGTGACGATATAAAACTAGTAAAAACTTTTTATTGTTAACTTTTAAAAGCACTTTTTGACGGAAACATACTCGTAAGTAACTAAATACTACCACAACATTTGTATTTTCTAATTTACAACAACAAATGTCATTACATATTCTACTGTCACCTAGAACTTGAGATGCCAATGATGTTTGCAAATACTGTACCTACAAGTAAACTACGAGGAAGCAATTGTACTTGTGTTAAAGAATCACCAACATTCATGATTTACTGATAAATAAAATAACTGCGACTTGTTTGAAATCGTAGTCACGTGAAATTACTAGACAAAGACTCGGATAATCCGTAATGAGGCTATGTAATGTGAATCATTATGCCACTTAGACTATGTAAAGTGTTTACCCATGAGAGCTCTACCGAACTTTGTCCATTACATATGGATTTCAGTCTAATGTTAGAATCAACTTTAATATTAGCCTAAATTGAAGTTTTTCATTCAACTTTTTGTAAATTTAAAACTGTCCTTTACTTGTAAACTTGTCAATAAATTTGTTTACATTTTTATTGCTTCGCTACTTATAACTATATAGATTTTTTTAGTGTTTTAGGCGTATTTGTATTTAGTATATTTTTAGTTTAGTTTTATTAGTGTTTTGTTTAGGCTTGTAAATCAGTTCTCTTTTATACTGGATTGCGAAAAACTTTCAAACGTGTAAATATAAAACATTCACATGTTCTTAGATATTAACTCTAAAATACATTTTTGTAATAAAAAGCGACAGCTTTTAATAACTTTACCACTAAACCTATTTCACACTGTTATATCATTCAATAATTTTACCATTATAGGGTGGACGATCTAATTCTATTTATAATTAATAATATACTAAAGACTGATATAGATTTTTATTAATTTGCTTTAATATTGTACTTTTAATATTTTTTTAAACAAACTGTTATTTGCAATCTCCCTTATTTTTAATTATTGGAGGAGATTGTAATAATAACACACTATAAAAACATAGCTAAAACAACAATTTGAAGAACAATTCGTCTAATACCGATAGCCTCCCATTAACCCAGCAGACAGTCCTGACTTGGACATACAATAATACAACCAAACAGCTGCACACATCAGAGACAACGGGATGTGAAAGTGAGGAATTAGTGATTAAACAGCAGGTAGGGAGTGGGGGAACCGAACCAATCAGCAGAGGACACTGCAACGAGTTTGCCAATAGCAGAACGTTGCGAACTTAGAGGGAGGATTCGCAAAATGGTTCCCCACCTGCAATCTAAAGTTCTGTCCTTGTATGATGCACATAAACATTCTTTCACAACAATTGCACCAAAATCTTTCAAAATGATGTAGACCTATCCTATTTATTATAAACACACGAGGGTCTGCTGCATCCCTGTTCAAACGGATCGATTCTTCGCACAGTAATAAATAAACTTGAGCTTGAAGAAACTTTTGCTATCAGTTTTATCACTTGTAGTGCCTATTATTATTTATAGGAATAGCATATTATTTGAGAGGAATATTGTATTACGTTACAATATATTAAACCACTAAAAAAATAATTAGCGTACTAATACATTAAATTAAAAATATTCGATCAAAATGATTAAAATCAAGACAAAAATAACCGACACCAAACTAGGTTTTAACAGTTTTTTATTACAGTATTTAGGTACATAGGCTACATATTGGTTTTGACCACAGATATGTTGACTTAATTATAACACTCCCAAAATGCAAAATTTAAGTATCTGCTGCAAAGCAAGATTTTTCTACAGACATGAGGTTAATAGTATACCCATCTCATTGAAATAACTCGAGAAAATGTCTTGCTTTTTTACAAAATCGAGTTTATAGGCGAATTTATAATTTTGCATGAATATTTGTATAAAAGGGACATCATCGCCGGAAAACACGAGCATTCTATTAATGCTGATAATTAAACAATTTATTGGAACACATACTATTTCCTGTTGCTACAGTAATAGCCTATACAATCTAAACCCCGACTTTTCTTCTGGATAGGCTAATAGCCTATCTTCACAACGAAGTGTTTTCAGGGTAGACATCATAAACATTTTATGCACTACATTTGTAGTTTAAATTATTATGAATAGATATTTACTTTCAAAGTTAAATTCATTTTCAGTAAGGAATTTTTCAAACCGTTGATTCTGTTTTTGTCAAATATTCACAGAAAAAGTTGTAATTGTGTAGGCCTAAACAATTTCCACGTCACCGACGTGAAGTAGTAAGTGGCTAGTTTTTTTGGTTGTTTTATTATTAGTGGTATAGGCTACTCAATATACCTTATATTTAAAAGAAGTAGGCTACCAATTTTTCACAATCTTAGAAACATAATTCAGAAAATTTTATAAATTGAAGTCCAGATTCTCAAAAAACACGGTAGACCTACTAGATAGAAAATAAAATCGAGGACGAAGATTATAATAAAGACTTCAAAATCAAACATCCAGGGCGAAGTTTATAATAAAGCATTTAGCATCAAATAATCAGGACCATCAAAAAGAAGGAACTATTGATATCAAAAAGGAGAACTTAGAATAAGATGGTTGTGGCTCTCACGGAACGTGGGTCTCCATCTAAACAATATACTAGATCTAATCAACATTATTTTTACCCCACCATTTGTAAGACAAGTACCTTTCTTAGCCCTGCCATCCGGAAAATAAGAATAGGATACTATTTACTCGTGTATATAAATAAGTCAAAACGCTAAAAATATATCATCAAACGTTTACTACGCCATGTTGTACTACCGTACTTGATGATGGGTCAATAATTAAATGCTTCACAACAGTCTACAGAAAACTACTACAAACAAATTATAGTAGTAACTGTTCTTACCTCTAACAATAAAAGGAACAAAGCTCATAGCTGATTTAGAGATTTCTCTGATACGAAGCGATTCAATGCAGAAAAACGTCATGCCTCTTGTTACACCATTTTAAACTGAAACAAGGTCATATATGCAGTTATATACTGCGTTAAAAGTTAGAGTATCTATCTACAATAAAGGTCCAGGGGTTAGCAACAAGTATATCCGAACGAAGCACGAATCTAATTCAACAAGAAAGTCAACTGTAAATTACAGACTAAAGTTTTTAGAAGTAGGCCTATAAGTTGCCAAGATATCTTACGTACTAATTCGCTTGGGAATTTCTTTATCGTTCAATTACGTCGTTGTTTTTCAACCAATTTGTATAAATAAAGTGTAATTTTAAACGTTTTATACCGCAGATAAAAAACATAAAAATTAAAAATATAATTGTAGTCTTATTTGAAGAACATTTTTGTAGGACTACCCCTTAGTTTGAATGAAACAGTAAACGCGGGCTCATGACAAATGTACTAATTTGAGGCCAACAAATAAAAAATGTATTATTTCTTCCATTTAAGTTTGTTAAAATACAAAATAGGCCAATAAAGTAATAAAATTCCCAAAGTTATTTATATGGTGGAATTTATAACCATTCAACGTTCTCTCATAACATAATATAGGCCTAGCCTATATCTATTTAAACTTTTCCATTTAAAATGTTAAATGTGTAATTGTATTAATTTAAGTGTGTTGAATAATAAAAAAAAAACCTAATTGCCTTGAAACCGTCGTGTTGAGTTTTAAAGTAGTTTTGTCCTTTAGAGTATAAACAACAGCTCATTTATTATTAGTGAAATCTCGCTTCGTGCTTTTAATAATTAGACAGCTGATCAAGGTTTTGATTTATTTTCCTGCAACCCTACTACAGTAATCAACAAAAATGTAACCTTTATTGAACCGTTATGCACAATTTCATTTAAAACTAAAGATGTTTGAATACAAAAATTGACAATTTTATCTTGTTTTCCTCGTGAAAATAAATTAAACTGTGAGAAGTAGGCCTAATATCATTAGAACTAACGCTTTTCTAGTCTTAATCTGCCCTAAATGTTTATGAGTTTTAATAAAGATATGTACCTGTAGGCTGCAGTTCGCTGCTGTAACGAATTTTGAACATTTTATGTATTACAAATTAAATACTTGCTATAAATTAAATGAGTTTATCATACCGTATGCACTATTATATAGGGTCTAACAATAAACAAACGTTCATGTGTTTAATATTTATCCAAAATTTTTATTTATTTAATTTGATTTAGTATAGATGATAACAAGACTTATTTGTAAACATATCATTAATTAGATACACATCAGAAACACATTTATAGAAAATACTATTTAAAAACAACAGACTTTATCTAGCCCTACCTAACTGTACTGACGGAGATTTTTTGGACGTGAACACGTCTGGAGAAGCACGGTGAAAGGTACTTCTTCAGTAACTTAACTGCTTGAACTAACTTGAAAGCCTGCTTCAATAACTTAACTAAGGTTTTATACAGGGTGACAATTAAGTCTTGAAACGGTTTAATATTTCGTATATAAGGGAAATTTGAAGGTAGATGTGATTGAGGAACCTACTCTATGTAAAAATCCTATTTTAATAAGATTTCAAAAGATTTATCCGCCATCTTGGATCCGCCATTTTGAATGTAACTTTGTTTTTTTAAATGGGAAGTTGGTCATGTGATTCATCATTTCGATGTAGAATTAAAAAAAAAACCAACGGTGAAATTTTCACATCCATATCTTTAACCGATTAAAAATGGCGGCAAAAAAACAAAAAAATCGTACTGTCCGATTTTGCTGTAGGCCTACTATTTTTGTTTTAATTTTAATTATTATTCTTTTTGGATTCAGAGTTAAATAAGCTTTCGAACGATATACCACACAACGATATTTAGTTGAACCACACGAAATCAATTTTGAAAAAATCAAAATGGCTATAACTCAAAAATGATTAATACTCCCAAATATAGTTGGGTGTCATATCGTTTGTAAGCTTATTTAATTCTAAATCTAAAAAGAATAATAATTAGCACTAAAAAAAAAAAAAATAGCCTACAGCAAAATGGGGCAAAATCGGAAAACACGATTTCGTTGTTTTTTGGCCGCCATTTTTAATCGGTTAAAGACATGGATGTGCAAATTTCATCGTTAAGTTTTTCTTTAAATTCTACATCGAAATAATGTATCACATGACCAACTTCCCATAAAAAAAAATAAAGTTACATTCAAGACGGCGGATAATTTTTTTGGAATCTTAATAAAATTTGGAATCTTAGTATTTTTACATAGAGTATGTTCCTCAGTAACATCTACCTTCAAATTTTCTTTATATAGGAAATATTAAACCGTTTCCAGACTTAATTGTCACCCTGTATAAGCCTAACTGTATCCTGTAGCTATTTATAGGCCTACGAGCACATTATCACAAACATAATAAACGGTATCAGGAAACTGACACATACTTTCTCCCTCATTATAGGAACTTAATTTTTTATTTTTAAGAGTAATTTTCCCATAAAAACCCTTAAAATAACGGAAAAACCAACTTTTCTCAAAAACGGCTCGAACGATTTTGATCAAAATTTTACAGTTTATAGTACTTTAGGTCCCTAATAAACTATAAAATTTTAATCAAAATCGTTAGAGCCGTTTTTGAGAAAAGTTGATTTTTCCGTTATTTTAAGGGTTTTTATGGGAAAATTACCCTTAAAAATAAAAAATTCACAAAAATGAAAAAAACGCCTGGAGATACCGTGGATTAATACCTCCATACCAAATTTCATCAAAATCGGACGACTGGTTTAGGCTCTAGGTCTGATAACATCCACACAGACACACAGACACACACACACACAGACATCACTCCGAAAACCACTTTTTTAGGTTCAGGGGGACTCAAAATGGATATTTCCACCAAAAACTCAAACTCGAAAATTTTGACGAATACAATACTTTCTCCATATACTATGGTATAGGGGGAGAAAGTAAAAATATAGCATACACGCTTTTTTCATTATGTTTTATACACACGTCTAACATTTAACCGTATTAAATAATTACATTTTAAAATTTGGTAATTTTGTTATCTTATTGTTAATCAATATTTTACATCTGAACAAAATAACAACGTTTAAAAACCAACAGCTGATTACATTGTTTATTATTATTTTCTGTTAGAGGTTAGGTAAAGCTGTGAAGTTAAGTTTACACGGGTCGAGGTATAATGCATTCCTACTCTACCGACCATCACGCTCTACTCGTACTTTACTCTACCCGGATCATTCACACGTCAGTCGAGTGCTGTTTAAAAGTGTTCTTTCGCGAACTTGAAGTATCAAAAACCTTAATGTATTTCAATAACTGTTGGATTTAACAAAAAATGTGTAATCACGAAATTTAATCGCCTAAAAAAAGAGTAAAATGAGGTTTCAAAAATTAAAATCAAACCACTGGGTACGGAGTATACTTGAAAAAAAAAAGGCAATTTGGCTGCCATTTGTAAATATAGCGACCAAACGACCATGATCTGGACAATGTGACCAAATTTTTTTAATACTTCTATATGAGTTTAACAAAGCCCAGCAACAAAACTTAGGGGACATGTAACTGCGCACGTGACATGGGCTAGTTCCCGCACTATTGTGTTTGCATAGAAGTAATTAGCACAAAATATCAATTAAAAATATAGCCTACAGAAGTAATCATTAAAAAAAAATTATAATAATTTCAACTCTCGAGACAACTTTGTACGTTTTGTCAAACGTCTCTTGAAGTATCGCAGACGACAAATTAAAGAGCCTAAACGTTTTGTAGCATGGAATTATTTCGAAGATTGTACTGTTATGTCAATCCAAAGAGTTCGGTTGATTATTACTATTTTAGCGTTGTCGAGCCTGTTTAACGTAAATAGTTTAGACGTAAGTAATTATGTCTAGAGAAACATTACAAAATGTAAAAGAATGATTAAAAACCAGGGTGAGGATAATTCCCCTTCGATCTACTGAGGATAATTTGTAACGACTTAGGCACACTGTAGACTGCTACTATAGACCTAAACGAAAATCAATATGTTGACGTCGGGATTCAATCATCTTGGCCTTGGTTATCTCATCTGAGCAAACCGCCATATTTAAGCATTTATATTTACTTTCCAACAGCTAATGTTACAAGTAGAGGGTGAGATATCATTTTGTTTCCCGATTACTCAGGAAAGATGGTCAAGTACAAGTCGAATTCGTTTGATCTAGATTCCTATCGCAATTTTAGTTAAGGATGTATAATTTCTTAAATCACGATTGAAAGTTTCTTACATTACAGAAAAAATACAGACATTTTATGCTAAAACGATTTAAAAAAAGTAATTTCTCGTTTTATGAACATTGGCTATCTGCATCCAACTGTTATCTACGTCAATAAATATACAAAAGAGGTTACATTGATTTATAAAAACCTTTAATGCAGAGCAATTCTAGGTAATAAAGTCCACTTCGGGCAATACCGATGTGGAAAAAATTGGTTGGGTTAAATTTAATTTTGGCACTTTTAATGGCAAGTCATCAGGTAATGAGTAAAGAATTGTGAAGGTGAAGGCAGGGCGTAGTCTAAGTTTTTAAACCCAAAATGTAGGTCCTAAACGTTTTTCATTAACTAAGGACGCAGATAAATCTGTAACATAATATTTG
Organism: Philaenus spumarius; assembly: GCA_018207615.1. Classification (NCBI taxonomy): domain Eukaryota; kingdom Metazoa; phylum Arthropoda; class Insecta; order Hemiptera; family Aphrophoridae; genus Philaenus; species Philaenus spumarius. The sequence goes on from JAGFPH010000134.1 coordinate 252,469, forward strand.
CAATATTCAAAAATGACAAAATCTCCGGAACAACAAAATGTGTAACCAAAATTTGGGAGCTAGGGAAAAGGTCATTGAGCTCGCTAAGGACCAATTCCAGGTGGTTTTTGCCAATTCCATACTAACCGTGAAAAACAGCGAAAAGGAAGAACACCCCCGCCCCCAAATTAAAACATCTATAAACTAAAATAGGAAAGCAAATTGTTCCTTATGTCTATCTATAAACTAAAATAGGAAAACAAATTGTTCCTTATGTCTATCTCCAAGAATATATGCAATCGCTATAATAAAGATCCTAGACGGGAGCAGTTTCAAACAGATAGGGGGGGGGGTATATGGATTACAAAATATTTGCAAGGACTAGATAAAGCGCGAACCATAATGCTTACAAACTTATTATTATGGATACAAAATAGGTACCTTATTCTTTAGTTTACTTTCTCAAATACTGTGGAGAAGCGCGAGTATTCAGCTAGTTTAAAATAAAGGTAAAATATCTGGATCCTAAAATTGGAAGATAAAATACTGTCATGAATCGAAAATAAATTTTATGGTTGAAAGATGCTATGCATTTTTAGAAAGAAATGTTGACTGGTTATAGATTATGATCTTAAATATAAATATTGCGTGGTCTATTGTTGTTATATGCGTACATAAAAATTTCGCACAAATTATCTATATTACGACTTTTTTACAATCCCTGAGTATTATACCCTATATTCCAAATAGAGTACAAGTTAAATCTGACAAAAACTTAGATTTTTAAGTTTTATGAACATGTATTTTAGTAAAACATGGTCTCTTGACGATTATGATATATTTTTATACCGAATAAAACATTAGCTAAATAAAATTATATACTTTTCCCCAATTTTTCCGGTCCAGCCACTAAAATCCACTTTCGTTTTTATAATGTAGAAAGCAACACTGGTACAAGTGTCCAAAATACGTAGTAGTGGTTTCTCCTTATATCCCCATCTATGATGATATATTCCTTTATCTATTCATACATGAAGTAGATTTATTGTTTTAGCTTGTTCTTCGTTCTTTTCAAAACTTTATCCTCGAAGTCCAAGACCTCGTTCCAACTCTGCTGGCTATTAAGTATTATACTGTTGGACCTTCCAATGATGCTCTTGGGAATCTATTTCATATTAATTGAAGCCAAAGAGGTGAGGTCAGTATCGTCGTGAACTGCTTGCTCCGCTGTGTAAAAACAACGTAGGCTGTTCAGTTTCCCATCTTGTACAGGTAATCTTTAAACTGCTCTTGATCGGTTAAAAACACTTGCTCAGATGACAGACTCTGTATAATTGAAAACCACGTGAAAATTGCTCTTAAGTTCTGGAGTTTAGAATGGCCATTGTCTGAAGGTTTATTAAAAATTGCACGGTCATATTTAAGGAGTTCATTCTATAGTTTAAAACAATGTTTGAAATAATTCGATCACGCAGCTGCAACGCTGCCGCGAGTTAAACGAATTTCCAAAATTAAGTTTATACGTTTTAGGGTTTCTACCTACTACTTGGAAAATTGGTCTACTCACGAAGGTACTGAATTGTTCCCTGCGTGTACAAAAAAAAAGAAGATTAGTAGAATTTGTTTACAACTCAGTCTTCGTCCACAGCGGTAAAGCTCTTCTTGCGAGTTTCCAACTCGACCTTGCCGACCTCGGGTCTGAAGCAGCCTTCCCGGTAAAATCGCCCACGTGGATTTGAACCAGGTAGTTTTATGGTAATTTACGTTTTGATCGATTTTGGTGGAACCAGGCGGCCTATAAGGTCGTGTGAAAAAAAATGTGCAGAATAATCTCCTTTATTTATTTATTTTTAGATAAAACTCCAAAAAAGTTTTATTCTAGTAAGTATTACTACCTCAATAAAGTATTACTACCTGTCAAAAAACGTTCTTCCGGTTGTTTGGATTTTTGCCTAACGAACTCGTCCGAGCGACTTAGAAAACCAACGTGCGTACCAAATCGGTTGTACAATGCGGCCGTTAGAGTGCAAACACTTATATATACATACATATATCATTTAATGACACCCCGAATCGTGTTATGGAAACCATGATTGGTGCTCATTGACCACACCCGACCGTGAGGAAGAGTCATTGCAATAGCTCATCTTCCTGATGGAAATTCGCTAATAATCATTTTATTATGGACTGTCGATCATTTTGTGTTTATTCAATAATAAGATGTTACTTTTTATACATTGAATAGATATATCGATACCAAAGCAAAACATTTTGTATATGCTCGTAATCTGGAGTTTTACTAAATCTTACGATTTTTTCACTGTGTTTTTAAGAAATACGTATTTAGTTCTTTTGCTGTGGAACAAGCCGATATCCATACTTTTAAGGATTTATTGTGTTAAACGTTAGCCTAACATATTATAAATCCGTTGGTATTTAATTTTCATCCATAATATTTATATTACTTGGGATACAGCCTTCTTTTCCATCAAGCAGTCGTCTACTTCCTACCCTTTCGGGGAATGAGGAAGTTAAATATATTTACTTTTTGTAAAGTATTTGTGTACACATTGTGTAGTTGAATAAAACACAAATTAATTCCAGAAAAGTAATCACTGTAGAGTTTGCATTGTAAAGCAAGTTTGTGTAGAGCCGATAATTGAACTCTGCCTAGTAATCAAATCTATCCTGTCGCTACGTTGGTATGTCATTATCCTTAAACAGAATATATATTGTACGTATGACAGTACAAATTACATTTAGATCAGGTGCAAACAAAAAAGTATTGAGATAGACTCTTTATAAAATATCGTGTCACATCCCAAGTTATAATGTCATTTACCCCTACAGTTTATAAACTAAACCTAACTGCGCTAAAACATTTTAACTAAATCCTACATCAATAAATTAAAGTTAAGTATATTGGTGTTTGTTTAGCTTTAGAACTACATACTGTATATATTTTACTAGTTAAACATAATCGCCGATTAAGTTATATAGAACGGAAGTATTCGACTTATTTCAAAAAGTTATGTAAGATAATCTGTTGTCTTTTTTTTTTTAAAGCTAGTGTTCTTCGTGTTTAACAAAACATTTATCAGAATTTGTTCGTTGATCAATTACAAGGTAGGTCTCGGCTAAATTAGCAATTCATGGGGAAGAAACATGTTCCCCTTAATCTGCGTCTAGCCTCAGTCTAGCCTTATTGAATGCAACTGACTACCCTTGCTTAGGGTGCAGGTTGTAATAATTTATTATATCCAATAGACACCTTATCTTACCGGTTTTCCATGCAAATCAACCCTTATACAACTAATATGCAGTGTTAAAATGTACCTTGTATTTTGTAAACGTTCTTTTTGTATCTGCTGCGGGTTGTTAGTTGTTATTTATTCTTTACTGTTTGATTAAAATGTAATTTATATTTGAATATAGTTTAACATTGAATGAATGTAAATTGTATTTTAATTAGGCCTATACATCTACGTTATATAGTTATATAACGGGAAAAGTGAGGTGACGAAATAGAATTGAGGTAACTGATTCCCAGTAAAAACCACTTTGTGGTCTAAGGAACACTTGTTATAGATCTGCCAAAATGTTTATTATTTACACTATTGTTACATACTTTTAGCATACGTATGTTTTTATTTTTTAAGATTGTATATTGTTATTTTAGTAAAACTTCTTTTGATTACTGGAAATTATCTATTGGACGTTTAAAGTCTGCCAGTATTGCATAAACTATAGAAAAAGTTTTAGTTCAAAATCTGATAAGATTTGTTGGATCTTCACAAAAAATGTATTACATTTCACTGTTAAACTGCTTTATGGTTCTCAGCCGTAAATCACCGTGAGCTACTATCACCAGCCAATCAATAAACTTAAGCATAGACCTTTGACTTTATTATACACAGAAAAACACAGAAGAGTGAATATATTGTTATTTTGACGAGTAAGAGTTGGCACTCTTATTTACTCGGGATTAGAAATGTTCAGTCACGAAATCAAATTGGCACAGTTCATTTAATTATAGAAATTTTATCAAATATAGGGATTTTAAGCGCTGACGGGTTATATCACTGTCTAAATAAAGTCTAGTGTTTAATATTTCAATTACTTTAACAACCACGATTTTCATCCTTATATACGAACCAGGGAACTCAAACATCGGAGTCAGGTACACTAACATATTAGCTTCAAGGCCAGTATCTTCGCCATTCTATATTATATGAGAGAAAACCAAGTAATGTCACCGAGTGCTATATTTTGTTAAAACTTTGAGATTAATAATAATTTACTCAATTCTTTAAAAAGACCCGATTTCGTAGGCCTATTAAAATACCTACACTACTAGGAAAACTATTATGTGTGTAACCAGCTCCGCAAACTAACGTAGCCTGCATTGTATTAATAATGTTTCGATTAGAACAGTGTACGCCAAAATAAACAGTACTAAAATTTTAATAGTTGGCATTGTTTTATTTTTAGACAAATAAACAAAGTAAAATGAAGTTGAAAATGTGAGGAAGGCATTGTGTTCTATATGCCTTCCATTAAGTTTTAAGCAACTATCTGAGCGTTGTTGATAATATTTTGGTGTAAAGGAGTGTGTCCTTCTTCTAACGTATCTAATTTTTTCATTACGCTCCGAAATGGCCGTCGGTGGCTCATTTCAGAAGATGCTTTCCTTCGATGCATTCCCTACACAAAAGCATCAGACTGTGAATGATCGGGGGAGTGGAATGGGTATGGAAAGTTTGTTCTTCGGGACATCGTGTGATTGCTAAACTTTCTTTGAAGTAAAGCAATAGTGGCTACATTGGTATGACTGGGGCGCCATCTTTCTAGAATCACAAGCAAGATTGGTAGCAATTAGTTCAAGGATGTTCTCTCTGTAACGCACTTGGTTTAGTGTGGTTGCTAAACTTTATTTGAAGTAAAGCAATAGTGACTACATTGGTAGGACTGGTGCCGCCATCTTGCTAGAACCACTGAGAACCAAAAGCAAGATTGGTAGCAATCTTCAGATCTCTTGCACTTAGTTTAAGGATGTTCTCTCTGTAACGCACCTGGTTTAGTAGCAGCATTCCCATTATCATTTTCAACGACATACCGACCCAGTACGCCTCTTCCTGATACAGTGTACCATGCTGTTACGCGCTCACTATGTCGTGGTTTCTCTACGACAACGTCAGGACCATACAATTCTAGAAAACGTTTTGTTTGCTTATTGAAACTGTTTAGGTGTACATGACTTTTGAAAAGCATACATTTTGTAGGAACCCACGAGTTTATTGCTAACATTGAGGCAGAATGAACTACAACTGACTTTTGTCCCTTACATTTAAAGGTTGACAAGTTTTTATTCTATACTGGTATATACCAATCGTTTTCAAATATGTCCGGTGAAATCTTCTTTTCACTGCAAGATGTGCAGAAGACGTCTACCTTGGTTTTCATTCGTATTGACTGTTTGTGGAGCTTACATTTAGCTGAGTCAATACACTAAACCGCAAGTCATATCATGTCAACAACACTTATCATTATCGCGTTACTTTGCGTATCGTATGACCAATATCGTATGACCATTCATTTTAAAGGCATTGATGAAAGAAAACTAACAACGCAAACTCTATCTTAATCCTGCTCGAAATCATATTCAATAAAGGAAACCTTTTCTCTACCCACTCACTAGAGGGGTGTCTCCAGACTTTTAAATAACACTGTAGGCCTATTTTACGGACAATCATCCGTTTGTGACTTATTGATTAAAAAAAAACGGGGATCTGTTAATATTTTAGGGGATATTTCATACTTATCTTTTCTTAGTTATTATAGACCCAAATATGTCAGCCGAAGTAGAGATTCTGACACAAGTCACACTCTATAACATCAGATTGAAGCCTTAAGCTTTTTACCCCTTCACGACTAAGAGGGTGAGATATATTCATCCCTCCCATTAGTTTCCTGAAGCTAATAGACATTCTGATAGATTAGTTATTAAATTACTGTACATCCAAAAATATTACGTTTCCATACGGAATAAATCAATTCAAAAGCAATTGGCGTTTAAGCAACCTTCAAATAATTAGATGAATATGACACTTCAACAAACAAGTACCGTTAAGAAACCATTATCCAATGAATTTATCTGGCTAAACGAATCACCAAATGAGTCATGTTGCGTTTTCATTCCGTCCGGAAGCAAACGAATTACGATGAGGCCACACCCGGGTACTCTTAGTGTAAAATTTAACAAAGAGCTAGCCTCTGATTATTTTATCGTGTTTTTAGTGTCATATATGTTCAGTGTTGTGTTAATGTGTTTTATTTAAGTATCCTGCACCTGACGAAGCTGACTGCTGGCGAAACAGCTATAGTGTTTTTCACGATAATTAAGAATTATTGCTCTGAATACTAAATAAGGTAATTAATTATATAAGCCTATATACATATCAGCAATTCAAAAGCGAAATATTATATAAAATCGATTTGGTTATAAAAGAATACAATATTTCAGATAATGTTTAAAAGGTATACACTAATTTTCTTTCCCTTGCGCTAAGAGTTGCAGTTATATAAAACTGCTCTAACATAATGTTTTGGTCTTAGGAGGTATAATTTTAAGCGGAAGAAATATTGGTCATATTATTGAGAGAGTGATTTTTCAGTTTTTGGTTTTCCCAACATCCTTCAGCTTGGTCCAAATTTACAAAATAACTATCTCAACCGAAATTTTTTAGAGAGATCTCTATAATTTAAGGGTCGATAGTACAAATCAACTCCTTTTTTGCTTTATCTCCTACTTTTCCACACTTTGCTCAAAGCGTTGCCATTATGAAAAAAATTACATGCAAAATATTTTGTTAATAGCCTATTTAGAAGATTTAAAACAGACTTGATATTATGTCTACTAAGGTAGCTATGATTTTGTTGGCTCTAATTTGGCCACTCCTCGCAGTAAGAGTTGGTATATTTAAAAAAAATCACTCACGCAAACAATCTGTCCTCGTCATGATCTAGGCCACCACTCCCTCTCCCCCAATCCAAGTACCTCTGCAGGTACGATGGCAAAACTCATAGAAATTCCCATGAAAATATCAAAATATCAAAATATACAATAATTTGTTTGCATTTACTTCGACGCGAGTTGCCTTCCCCATGGTGAGCGAAGCGAGCACTGGGGCGAGCCCTCTACTTTAAAATTTAAATTGTGTATTCTTTGACGGAATTGACACTGCCTACTAATAAAGGAGTTATGATTTTTTCGGCCTCATTTTTCATATATTGTTCAAAGGGTAGCAGGGTAGCAGCTATCTAAACAAGTTTCAGACAAAATGTTCTGTTAATATTTAGAACAATTATTTAAAATTGGCCCGATATTGTGAATTAATGCATTGTTCTGACACGTAATCTAGCGAATGTTTGGCGATTTACAAAAAAAAAAAACTTCCAAATAAATGTTTTGGTATTAGTCTTAGGAGATTTAGGGTTAGGTTATATAATATAACCCAACCTAACCCAATAACTTTTAACGGATGAATATTTTTTTAACTCAACGGGATTTACATATTTTCAAAAAACCTTTTCCACAGCTACCCCATTGAATGGAATATTTATCATATTAAGAGAGATTGTAGTGAATTTTCTTTGTTTTCCAGTAGTATTCCATTGATTTTAGTCATTGACGAATTCGACCGAGATTCTCCGCCTACATATATTATGCCTGGACGCAAGTTGTAGTTTGGGGTCTCGTGACCATGGAACGACAAACTACGTTCATAGTTTCTGGAAGTCGTATCATCGTAACGCCTACAATAGGTAATCTCTTCGAAATCTTTCTACAATACAGCCGTCAGTAAATTACTAAGTGGGTTATAGTATTTAACTGTTGAAAAGAATTACTTAATTATTATAACTTAATATTTACATAAAACAACATCCGCCCTCATTACTTGAAGGAGAAAACCTACAATTTCAAAATAGAGTGTATGATTTAACTTTCCTAATTAAAGAAAGAGTAGTTCGAGGCTCAGGGTTTTTGTATGTAGCGTTCAATTGACACTCTTGTATGCGTAACTCGTTTAGTATTATTAGCTAATAGTGAGACCTAAGGGAGTAGTAAATGAGCACCGACCATGGTCACCAGAACACATTTTGGGGTGTCATTAAAAATAAAAATGTATAGCCTATATATGCGTGTTCGCACCCTAACAGCCGCATTTTAAGTCCGATTTGGTAGAAAATTTGGTACACATTTTTGGTAGTCTGTCACTCGAATAAGTTCATTAGCCAAAAAATCAAACAACTACAAGTACTTTTTGACCGAAAGTAACTATTTGTTTAGATTTTTCGTACTAGAATAAAACTTTTTTATGGATTTTTGTAAAAACAAAAAATAATAAATGTAGGATATTATTCTGCACACTTTGTTTTTTTAGACGCTTGGTTCCCCTAAAATCGATCAAAATGTAAAATACTATAAAAGTACCCAGTTGAAATTTACTTGGGGGATTTTACCGTGAGGGCATCTTCTGTTCTGCCGCCAACGGCCGAGTTTTTACACTGCGAGTGAAGCGAAACAGTCCCCGAGGCCGCAAGGTCGAAACTCGTGGCTGGAGTAGTGCAAACATCCTTATATATAATACGTGAAGCCGTTTTTTGTAAACACAACTCCTCCCTTATTTCTGGACCAATTTTAATGTTTGAGGTTTCAAAAAATTCGTCTCATTTCGTAGTTTTGCAATAAGGTTTTAGATGTCAAAAATTCTTATACTTAATGGCGTGAGCTAATCTCAAAGATCGGGTTTTCCCCATAAGATTAACATGGAAAATATTTAAAAACCATTTCTATACAAAACAGCTGTTTATAATAAGAAACAAACTAATCCAGCTGATTTCGTGGATGTAAATAACGATGATTACAGTATTCAGAAGGTTATAAAAACATTTTAATACAAAACAGCTGTTTATAATAAGAAACTAACTAATACAGCTGCTTTGAGGAAGTAAATATTGATTTTTATAAGGGAGGAAATGAATTATTTATTGAAATTATAAAATTTACGAACTAATTTGTTTTGAACATTTAACATTATTTACCATCTTAGTTTTGAGGTTATTATTAATCCTACACTTTTATTATAAATAAAACATAACATATGTTTTAAGAAGGTCGCACCGGGAGTTGGCGTGCGGAGCACGCAGGGGTCTCCCCTAGTATTCTACTAATATATTTCGTACACGCAGTCAGCTAATCAGCGCCTTCGTGAGTGGACCAATTTCCCAAATTGTCGGTTCAAACACTAAATCATATAAATTTAATTTTGGCAATTCGGCAAACTTACGTCAGCGGTTCAGCTGCGTGATTTAATTATTATTGCTGAGGGTTGTTCGACGGGCTGTCAGGAAACAATGTATTTAAACCATGTGGCCATGAATAAGCAGCTCAAATTAAACTTGTCTTTTTTGCGAAGCACATTTAGTAAACGACTTCAAATTTCAAAATTAAAAAGGTTCAGGTACTTCCAAGATGTGGAAGAAACATGGAACTTAACACTTAAACGTAGATATAGTAAAAAAGGTCATATAGTAAAACGTAGATTTTTTGGCGGGCTTAAAGACGAAAATTTTGACCTGTCATCATAACCTGCTAACAATGTAGAAAGATTATTATTACCAACATTCTGTATGTATAGGCCTATAGCCTATGAGAGAAAGTATAATTCTATACATTCTGTTTGTCTTCTGAAAAATTGGGTTTTAATATTTATTGTATATTTGTATAAACATTTCAGAAATAATAGTCCCAAATGTTAAAAGAAAATTCGTATTGCAAATACTAAGAAAAAAAGCTGTATACAAGAAATATTTATTTACGTTAAAAATTGATTTAAAAAAATTAGAATTTTAATATAATTCAAGTTCATATCGGGTTTCATATTTATATTGATTGGATATACCTCACTTTAGTTGTGTTTGCTAAAACCTCTTACAACCAACAATCTTTAATTAGTTGTACGTTGTACATAATTTTGATATCTGTAAATTTAATTTATAATGATATTTCTTTGTGCAGTTGCAGTTCCTGTTTATGAATTTTCTAAATAGCGTTCCTAATTAGATAAAGTTTAAACTATCGAATCAAAACTGGAAAATTTCTGGAGGAAACTGGAGAATGGGACGCGCAGAAAAAGAAAACAAAGAAATATCAATAAAATAAGAATACATTTGATGATTTTGATGTTGATATGGCTCCTAGACATTAGCCTACTTATTCTGAGAGAAGCAAGTTCTTTGCTGAAGTTGGCGTATATATACCTTCAAAAATATAATAAATATATTATTATTGTTATAAGTAAATATTCTACAAAGTAAACAAATTTGTTTAAAACCCTGTATCTATCTGCGGTTGCATTTATGTCACAAATTGTTCCATAACAAGTTGTTAATTCTTTAAAGAGCTCTGTAATATTATTTCATTTTTAATCTAGCCGTTGACAACAATTTCATTTGTACACCCATAATCATAATATTATACATTCAAAATAATGTTCAATAAAAATTTAGAACAATACAACAAATTAGATTTTTCTAATAAATAATGAATCAGTTAAGTTGGCTAGTATATTAAAACATAAAACACCACCTATAATATATTCAAAAATTACACATAACACTATTACTGATGTTAAATTATAACAATATTAAAAATATAACAAAACAAATACAATAAATATTTACGATTTAGTAACAAAATAAAACATTGTGAGGCTACACTCTAAACATGCAATACTAAATTCAGAACTACAACTGCAAAACAAATTTTAAATCTCAATTCTTACAAAATAGAAGAATTTGGGAATTTAAAGTTGGAGATGAAAATTGGTGCCTTCAATAAAATGTATGGTGGACAAACTCCCCCTCCGAATAAAAGGTCCCAATCAAAAGAAACTGTCAAAACCTGCTTTTAAAGATCTTACAATTTTTTTCATTTTTAATATTATCAGGGAGGTTATTAGCTATGAAGTTTGGTGTAGAGACTTATCCTGCAACAATTATAGTCGACATCTTGACCCTTTATACGTGTCGCTTTTAAATAAAAAAACAATACATTTTAAAAGTAATGCGTTTCAGTTTTAATATTCATCATGAGCAACAGAGGGTTATCGACCCTCCAAATACAGTAAGTCACTTCATTTAGGATTATTTTTCGCCGAGGGTAAGAGCGGGGTTAGTAACCGCAACAAATATAACTTTCTTCCCCTGAAGCAAACACACCCTTCAGCAACCGATGCTGGCTTTTAAACCAAAGACGAGAACTCGTTTGCAACAATCCTTGTGAGGATTGTCTCTAAGCACAGGTCACCAGGAAAATATTTGATTACTCGAGGACTATTTCAATTCATAAACTTAATGACAACAAAAATATGGAGTACTACATTATTTACTAAAAGGATGGGTTAAACACATTGATTTCGTGTTTGTCAGTTTTCAATTTTGAACATTAACGAAGTAGAAATGAAATAGGCCTACAGTACTTCTGGACTATTTCTGAACGAATACAAAATATTTAGTTTTTGGTCAACATTCAGTGACAGGAATCTAAAGACAACGTGGTCAATGTCCACATTTGCTGTGGTCAATGGTCAATTTGCTGGCAATGAACATTGTGTAGTTGAAAATAATTGCAACATTTTTACTCCGAGTTTGTATTTTTTATTTTTATTTAATGTTTACACTTTGTTACCATAGTAGGCCTACTGATGAGAATTGGGGAATTGAATGATGACCAAAAAATATGGATTTGAATCTGACAGTAGAAACTATTGCGAATTTAACCGCTATCCTCTGTTCTTTTACTAGAACTGTAACATAAAACACAAGTTAAGGCTCAGCTCTCTACATTCAAAACGGCGAAGTTGGGTACCAATTTCAATGCTAAATAACCAAAACATACCTTCACTCTTAAGCATATTTTTGTGTTGTTTTTGTCAAAAAACGAAAGCTGTATTTTTTTCTTAAAGTAAAATAGATTGTGGGTGTTGATTGCTAAGGTTTTTTGCAATATCTCTTTTTGAAACTGAGTAAAAAATTTAAAAAGTTTACTATTTTTTACTATTTATACGTTTATGAAAACAATACAACGGTTTTTGAAAATGTATTTAGCAATCAACATCCGCATATGACAGTACTTCAAAATGAAACCAAATTTTTAAATTTATTTCACGAATTAACAGAAAAAATTACTTATTCTGTAGCATTGCTCTTATGGGAATCAGATTCAATATGGCAGACAGGGAAGCGCCCCCTTAAACTGCTAGTAGTATTAAATAACAACCTTCATGTGTCCACATTACGTCTATAGTCTAAAGGCCTAGATATTTTTTGCCAACCGCGTAAAAATAAAATTCACTAGATATTAAATAGCTACTGCTTACGCCAGAGAACCTATATTTGCTTTAATATACGTATTTTGAGGGCAAGCAATGTCTATAGTTACTCATAATCTATATTATAAACTAGAATAGTTTAAGTTTTGTTAGTTAATTACGAATTAACTGAAAAACTACTTATATCATATTTTGAAGACTAAATAATGGTAAGCACTGCCAACCAAATAACAAGGACAGTGTTAAAACAGCCTTGAAGTTTTAAGTTAAATAGAAAATTTAGGCTGAATAAATCAAATAAACCGACAGCATAAGTTATGTCTATCTACTACGGGATTTTAAAACGGTATTAATTGAAGAAATTATATAATAAACATCGAGTTTAAATGGCCAGTTGGCGCCTTTCAATGCGTACACATTAAAAGGAACAATATGCTGCAGATTGTGCAGAAATGTTCGCAAACTATCTATTAGGAGGTTTTACAATAGTATTAAATGAAGAAATTATAATAAACATTGAGTTTAAATGGCCTTTTAATGTGTAAACATTAAAAATACACCGTATCAATATGCTGCAGATCCTGCAGAAATGTTGGCAAATAAATAAAACGTCCTTAACAGCTAGTATCCGAGTATGTCTATCTAATACGAGGTTTTACAATAGTATTAAA
>JAGFPH010000134.1:265736-285418 GCA_018207615.1 Philaenus spumarius
AGCTAGTATCCGAGTATGTCTATCTATTACGAGGTTTTACAATAGTAATCATTGAAGAAAGTATAACAAAAATGGTGTTTAAATTGCCGTTTGGCGCCTTTTGCCTTTTAATGTGTAAACATTAAAAATGCATCGTTATCAATATACTTCAAAATGTTAGCACTTAAATGCAAATTTCTTAACAGCAAGTATATATGTCTTTATTACGGATTTCTTACAATAACAGTTTTAATTTGTATCACAGCGGTCATTTTATAATTGTATTTGAGGGCAAAATAGTAGTAAAAAGTTAAATTTATTTGTATTCTTCACTATTCCTTTGGTAGAGTAATACGAACCTACATTTATTTGTAAAATTGATTTGACTTTAATAATTTGAATGTTCTTTGCGCCATAACAATATTTTAATAATTCTTTGTAATGTGAATATGACTACAAAACTACTCATACTTACAAATAAATATGTAATGTGTGTTAAACATTGTGTTGTGAAATAAATTGAAAACTATGAAAATTTTACAAATTTAACCTATAAATAAATTTATTGAAATTAAAACGACTTCAATAAATTGAAGAAAATGTGAAATACTACAATTTTAGATTAGGAGTTTTATAGAGATAGGTTACCGTGTAACTGAGCACGAAAAAGAAGACCAGAGTTTATGTATCTATTTTTTTTTTTTTTTTTTTTTTTTTTTTTTTTTTTTTTTTTTTTTTTTGTAGTACTCGCATTACTTTTCATTTCAAACAGAAATGACTACACAAATTTAGTTAGATAAAATACGTTTCCATATGTAAAACCAACTTAGCAACTAAAAAACGTTGCATCCCACTTGGAATAAAATAAAATCAAAATTCACTTATTTCTGATAGTGAGTGTACTATTGTAGAGGGGTTGGGAGTGGACAAGGACACATCCATCATGGCTGCTTTTTCCCCTTCATCCATTCATCCCTTCCACCTCCTCGGTCTAGCCTAGACGAGTACTATACCGTTCTATTCTTTCGCGCCCAAAATGGTTCTTCACCTAGAGGAGGGGCGAGACCACGAAACCTACAAACATTTCTATCAACGTTTATACACTAGAAAATTGCATCGCACAATTTAAAGACTATCATCATAATAACATAAAACATGACAGAAACAAGTGATTAACTGTCAAACTGAGGACATTCCTGCAAGCAAGTTTAGTTGTAAAAATGTATCTTTTGGTAATTTTGTGCAACACAATTTTTCAAACAATATAAAAATCGTTTAAATTATTCCGGCAGAACTCTAGAAATTGGCGTTCTTACAAAAAAAAAAGTTATCTCTTTATAATAGACCTATATTATACATAAATAATCTGTATGAATCATTTAGTTGAAAACATATGGTACATTGCACACAGAACATGATGAATGTAATTAAACTCATAACATAAAATATGCTGGTTCCTAATAAAAAGCTCTTTTCTACCATTACACCAAGCTAAAAATAACATCTAAATTTTCTCCGGTACAGTACTATAAAGCATTAACTTATTAATCAATGTTATAATATCATTAACAACGTTTGGTAAACCTTTCTAAGAATAAAGCAGTTCAGTGATAGTAGATAAAATATAAAAACCAAAATTGTATACGTTTAGGGCCGACATCTTACAACGTGACCAAGTGAAAAATTGTTTTAAACGTTTTCTTTTTAAATACCTTTATCTTCAAAAACCATAGGGCGAGGGCGCTCTAAAAAACCTTTTGAGATACTAGAATTTGAAAAAAATCTTAGATACATTACGTGTAAATAGTGAAGTTTTATTTGATACCAAAACTTTTCTCGCTATACGGGCGTCACGGAAGGTCTGTTAAACTCTGTATAGTAATATTTATTCGTTGCCATAACAATGTGTACATAACCTCACGTAAAAGATGTTTATTTTTACGATTTTAAATACTAAGTTTATTATTTTTTTTTATATATATATATATATATATATATTAATGAGCCTGAGTATAAAGTCTAAATTCCACCACAGAAATATAGGTTTTCAAATATGTTCATTAATTTCTGAAATTATCTCAAACAACAGTCAAAGTTTATCTCTATATAATATTAGTATACATTTTAATTCTCCGCCATTTTCCTTCTCTTCTGATTTTTAAACTTTAAAACCTGTATTTGTACAGGGCAATATACCCGGCTATTAATGTTTGTAGAAATGGAAGCAGAGTGGGAAAGAAATCATTTAATTTACTTCTTAAATTTCAGATTTACCGATTTGAAGGAGGATTTACAAATAATCCTATTCTAAAACACGGAGTTACGTTGAATCTCTTTTGTTTACACACTTTGGGGACCGTTACTGACACTCCCCTCCCGTTCTAAGGATGGATCGTTAAGCAACTGAACGGGGAGTGAAACCTATCTATCGTACGACGAAAAATCTAAATTAGTACTGTATCCCCAATAAAGGGTACTCCCATTCGTTGGGATAATTCAGCCAAATGGGTGAAATAATTTCAATAAGCTTTTTTCATAATTACTTTAAGGAATAAGGAAATAAAAATCAGTAATTTACGAATCTTTTTTATTAACAATTTAACTGGATTTGAAATATTAAAATATCTAAAACTTATTTGAACAGTTAACTAATAGGCCTATAATTGGAGTATAAAATGTATAATGCTCTAAATACTATTTTTTAACAATATTACGTAAAAACATCAGAGTTTGCTTAATTATTACATGTATGAGTTGAAACCCACGTGCGCCCAATGCACCGATTGTATAGGTATGAACCTAACGACACAACTTGAGTTGTAATGGGTTACACTACTATAACAAGCCTCTCCAGTCAGAAGAAATAAGCATTATTATTGGAATTCTTTAAAAAATGTATACTGCTATTTTTAAGGCGAACAAAACACGCTGCACGTAATGTACCATTTAAAACAAAATCAAAACTAAATAAAACCATTATAAAGGCAATAAAACTAGTTAACAAAAACAATAACGCCTTACAGCGCTACACACGAGTACTGCAAAACAAATATATAAAAGTACTCGCCCCTACGGCGCGGCGACTCATGGTGAAGCCAATGCAGATTATTGTATACTCTTGACATTTTTACGGAAATGTCGATTGATTAGGACAGAGGCACTTGGATCTAAGTAGGATGATGGGGGATGTACATACTATACATAATGTAAGAAATAGTTCGAAATAGACACGCAAAATCCCCGATAATTCCATCACGGCATGCGTTGTAATTTCACCATCAATATTTAAATAATCAATACTTAGCATTTCAAATTTTGATATTGCCAACTAAAGGAAACATATAAACATGTAAAACCAGATGTTTTACTTATAATACAGTAGGAAAGCCTGTTTTATTTGCGTTTGCTTGCACACCAAACAAACAAATTGTTATTTGTGAGGAATAACTTCCTGATTCTAAATTTGCCAAGTCGGTTGCTATAGAAATAAATGTAAATTGTTTCAATAAACGTGTTTTGGTTCAGTATATGCCTAACCTAAAACTATGTTAAGTTTTCGATCCAAATCAGCAGTTTTATTTAATATGTAACAACAGATGTTTGAATTAAATTATAATATAGTAAGCATTTTTCGTTTATTTTTGTTTGTATTTAGTTAACTTAACCTAAAAAAACTGCCGGATGAGAAGAACAATAAACTGATTCAAAATTTATTTAGTTGGTTGCTATGGTAGGCCTAATGAATGTAAGTGCATTCAACAAACATGCGTTGCTAAGCTTTTGATCCGAATCGGATGTTTTACCTATTATAGAGATGGGAGTGAACCCCAAATTTTCATTATTTTTACGCTTTAAATTCAAAATTTTGCAAAATCCTTTCTTAGTGTACGAATATACTTAAAATAAATAAATAAAATTTATTAAATAAACTATATTAAATTTTCGAACTTTTATCTTAAGTACTTTTTGCTCTGCGTTAATTCTGTCAGTCACTCAGGACTCAATTGGAATCGCAGAATATGTGCATTATAGATGGCCAAATGTTAGCTAAATGATTCGAACATGAACCAATATACAACAAAATAGCAGTTATTCATAATAATCAAATATATTTAATTATTATGATTAAGTACGATATTGTATTCGGTAATTATTTTTCATAATTATACCTCTTCTCGGCTGTTTCTTGACAGTCTTACACAAAATAAGGCTACGTAACATATTGCACTTATATTTATCCTTAGCATTATTACTTAACCTTCAAATAGTGGACTATAATGCAAAATTTTGGCTAAATCGGGGAGAGACAGACTTAGGTAGTCACTGAAAACAAATAAAACTTCAGTCAATATATATCCAGTGTCAAGATATTAATTTATTCCAATTACGAACTCGGATACCTTATTAGTTTATTAAATTGAAACAGAATCAAATTTAATATTTCTTGAGCTTAAAATGATAAGAATGCACGTTTACAAGTAATACACCATACTGACGGTGTGTACGCTGAAATACATAATCAGACCGTTTAAATGTACAGTGAGAGTAAAATGAGTAATGGAATGGTCATTAATTGGAGTCAAAGTTCAAAGAAAAGCCGATCGAATGTGCATGATGAACAAAGGTGTGAGCTGATATCAACAATGATTTAATCAAGAAAACAGAAAAAGTTTATGGGAATCAGCGTTCGTGAATTCATTTTACAGTCTGCAAAATCAAGTCTCGTTGTTGAGACTAAAAAATTTGTCGGGCAGTTATTCAAAAAAAAGTTATAAAACATGTTTTGTCGTAAAATAATGTTGCTGCATGACATTGCTCAGCTTTATGCTGCCGGTGCCTCACAAAGACTGATCACCGATTTTTGCAGGTAACTATCGATACAGAAAGGTGAACTTACTGTAAACACTGTATGGTATTGCACACAAACAGTATGTCAAACAATTTTTCAAACATACTGTAATTGCTGCTTTACCGAAAAATGGTATTACTTTTTCCAACCCTAAATGATTTTTAAGAACTACCACGAATCGTTTAAAATGTAAAACTTAATACTTTGTTGTGTTAAGTATTGTACAGATCCGTAACTAACACGTTTTCAAAATTTCTTTACAAACCATGTTAAAATCGTTACTTTTGTAAAGAAGCGCCTGAACCGTTTAACACGCTGCACCTTAAAACTGTCAGCCCCTAATTGTAACCCAAGCCAGAATTTCTCTTTTCTTTCAATAAACGGTCAATACTAAGGAACACTGTAGGAGTACAATACTAAACATTTGATCCTGAGTTTTGAGAATAACTCTAATATTTAAAGCCTTAAAATACTACAAAGCCTTATATACCACGATATTCATTTTCAAACACCCCGTACTTACTAATCAGAGCTACCTTCTCAGGATATAATTCGATCAAAATCTGGTATGGTTAAAAACTGGTTATGTTCAAAAGAAAAAGAAACGCTTACAAAAAGCAGTTAAGAATAATGGTGTTGAAATAAAATTTCTTACGTTGAAAATTAGAGGAAACACTTAAATCCAGCAAGTACAACTCAGGTTCAATAACTTTTGAGAGAGTAAAAAGTTTGACTAAAGGCGCCTAAACCAGTCTGCTGCAGTTTGAAATCAACGCAATTTCTTAGGTTCGAATATAGTTAGTGGCGTTCGATTTACTTGCTCTTGCAGGCTACTACCCCAACTTCATTATACGTTAATATAACAAATATATATAGCTTATAACTCCGCCCTTCCTTGCTTCGTTCACCAACGCCCACTGCGACTAGCTACTTCGCAGCTAGCTTCCCATCTAAACTCGCGGCGAAACACTCAAGAGATTAGGCCTATTGTATACGCTGATATTTTCACGGAAATTACGATTAATTTAGGGCAGCGGTGACCTAGATCCTAACTAGATGTAAAACGCCCGGGCGTTTAAATGTCGGGGCAAATGCCCAGGGCATATGCCCAAATAAACGCCCAAAATCCATAAGCGCCCGGACATTTATCCAGTTAAAGGCTAATAAACCTAATTAATGAAATTAATTTGAAGACCACTCTTCTAAATAACTTTTTAAACCTCTTATTATACATATTTACATAAAAGCCTATATTAAAATAAATAATTACTTGTATAATATGTTATTTTATTGGTAGGAAGTGTTGACTCTCACTTGTCAACAAGGGGAAATAATTAACTTAATACTTAACTATAAATTCAATTATTCATTGATTCATTATAAATTTACCTTATGCACACATTTATGACTTCCAGACTAGAAACCAGTTAGTAAATTAGATATTATTTAACAATTTTGCAATAAAATGTTTATTCAAAACACCACATTGAAAATATTACAAGTTTTAGGGGTTTATTTTAATGGTTTAAGTTGTTTGTCAACTTATCTCTTGATAATGACCCCCCTATCTTAAAATGTTAATTTTAAGACCACAACTAAGCACTGAAGGCAGTTAAAGATTAAAAACATGAACTATAATAATTAAAACATGAAATATAATAGTTAAAACTGCCTTAAACTAAATTTTTTATAAACGCCCAGTTTTTGGGCGCTTAAAATCGCTTTGGGCAAATGCCCATTTTTAAACGACCAGCCCACTGGGCATATGCCCGGCCCACATCACTAATCCTGACGCATGCACAGTACTGACAGAGTTTGTGAGTAGATGATATTCATTTTGTTACATAACACGGAGGTAAAATAAAAGATACATCTCAAATAGAAATGTGTATGAGTTCCCACCGTGCTTATTAAGGAAAACCAATTCGAAATCTGTTACTCTAAACATACGATTTAGTTTTATTTTACGAAATGGACAGAATTCACTTCCAGACACTTGCATCAAGTCACGAAGATTAGACTATGAAGCAAGCATTCCCATAGTCTCCATTAGACAAAGGGTCTCAGGAAGTCTTGTTTGTCGAAAGAAGATGTTTTATTCAGTTATCTTATGTATATAATTGTTATCCTTTTGAGTTTCGCGGCAAAGGTAATTTATATTGGAGCCCTAAACCCAATATTTGTTCTTCCAAAATACCGTTATGTTATCTTCCCGCCCGAGATAGATAGGCCTGAGCTCAAACAATCTTGCTTTAATTCTACATTCTTTACAAAAAGAAGACAATTCCTTCGCGATTTAAAAACAAATTAAGTTTGCTGTTAATCGGTAAGTTATTCAACTTAAAATATTAAATTAGTTTAAAATTAACTAATTAAAACCAGAAATGCTGTTTAGGGTCTTGTTTAATATAATGATGGGCTTAATAGCTTGAGGATCATAATGGTATTGCCTTGACTCTCGGAGGTTAGTATAGATTTCGATAATGCCGGGTATTTGTACAAAATCAAGCGAGGGTTTTGCCTGTATCCTGTACTAATCATTGATAGAAAAAAGTTGAACACATAATCTCACAACTAATACGTTTATTGACTCAAACGTGTTTAAACGGCAATTTCGTTATTTTCAGTGATGCACGAGCTACAGTAGTCAATATATAACTAGTTACACTATAGTCGAAAGAATACACAACAGTCAACACTACACCGGTTTTTGCCATATTTTATTCTGACAACTCTGAAGATATCATACTTCACACAGCATAGCCTACATTGCATTTTTACAAATACGGAAATTTAAAGGTATCTATTCATATGAATAGTAGAAGCACACTAAGAATTTTGCAAAATTTCGATTTTAAAGCGTAAATTGTTTTTAATATCTGATAAAACAGCTGTTCTGATAAAAAACTTAACAGCTCATATTTGTTTACATTAATTACCATAGCAACCAACTTAGTAAATTTTTAATCAGTTTATAATTCTTCATAACCAACAGATTTTTAGGTTAGGTTAACAAAATAAAAGCAAATAAAACAAAAATCAACGAAAATGATTACTGTATTTCTGATTCAATTTAAACATCAGTTGTTACATTATTAAAAAAAAACAGCTGATTTGGATCAAAAATGTAACATAATTTTATGTTACGCCTGTACTGAGCAAACACGTTTATTGAAAGAATTTACATTTATTATCATAGCAACCAACTGGTTGGCAAATTTAAAACCAGGTAATTATTTTTCACAACTAACAGTTTTTTTAGATTAGGTAAAAGAAAACAAAAGGCTTACTGTATTATAAGTCAAACATCTGGTGTTACATACTTACAATTTGTTTGAAATTTGAATAAATGATTACTTAAATATTAATGGTGAAATTAGAACGGATGCCGCAATTCGAATTACCGGGGATGGTCGTGTCTATTTCGATCTCTGTTTAGCATTAGCTATGTCACTCAATCGTCATTTCCATGAAAATATCACAGTGTATACAAAAATCAGTTTGCATTAGCTTCGCTAAGGGTCACCGCCAGGGTTGGTGAGCGAAGCTAGCAGGGACGGAGCCACTAGTCAATCAACTAGTTGCAAGTATAGTCATAAGAATATACTACGCCGGTTTTTGCCATATTTTATTCTGACGACAATGAAAAAGGAAGATATACTTCACACAGCATAGCCTACATTGCGTTTTCTATTTTGAAGCTTTCTAATTTAAAAGCTAAACTAAACAATATCTTACGTTTATTTTTTCACTTAAAATATGTCGTCCCGGGAAGTGTTTTACGGAAAATTTATTTTTCCATGGTCCATAGTAGGTTTGGAGTATGGGATCTGTTGTTGGAGAGGTACGTATATTACTAATCTTAGGACTTTGATTGTAATACAGAAGAGGTTCGTACGGCTTATATTAAATAATACAAGCTGGTGCCATCTTTACTATTGTTTCGATGTATCTCTGTATTGCCTCTTCGCTATCTGTTTATTTACAAAGACCTTAAAATATTTTATATTAGGAGTCAGGGTTCTTCATTCTTTTGCAACCCAATTGATTATTTTTTAAGATGCAAAAGCAAAGCAAAGGTACCTAAAGCCAGATTAACAATTTACTTAATTTCTTCTTTGTAACTGCACCTATACTCTATAATAAACTTCCTGAAGAAATTAAAAAATCTGGTAAACTAAGGAAATATTTGTTTCTCCTGAAGAACTGGCTATTGAGCAGGGACGATGTGGAGGGCTTGTTGGATGTGGTCGTGTGATGGTCTATGTTGTATGTGTAAGTGGTTGTGTGAGAGAGATGGAAGTACAGTAGTTTTGAGCCTGTGTGTGTATGAGAGTATGGATGTGAACTGTGTGATTTAAATTTGGATAGAGTAAAATGTTAAGTGTTTTTATGTATGATTATTGTTAAAAATTTTTATCGTAGCCTATATAACTTTTACATAAGTGCTGTTAAACCTTTAGTTAGTGTTGATATGTTTGTTTAATTTCTCATTTGTTAATTTGTCTTTAAAACATTCTCCCGCTATTTGTATGTTTTTTCCATAATATATAATTTATTTTTTATTGTAAATTTAACTTCTCCCAGTACCCCTTTTTCTTACTCTTTTTTTCTTCTTTTTGTTATGAATAAATTATCATCTGCTTGCAGCCTCAAAACGGGCTTGCTTGCCCTAGAGGTTGCAAAATATTTTATTCCCCATATGGAAACTATTCTGTTATTTTTTTATATAAGTTAAGTTTTATGTTATATTACAGGTAGTTATTTTATTTTATGTTATGTTTAAGTTACCTTCTTATTTTATTATTTTGTATGTGTTTGTATTATATTAGGGAATAAAATAAATATCTAAATAAATAAAATAAATAATAAATAAATATTTCAAGAACGTGTTACATTAAGACTATTACAAATTATGAAACTACTTAGGCCTATACTATATTCTGAAACGGACAAATTTAGGATACTGAAGAGGGGGAATATCCAAGCCCCCGCAGCAATAAAGTTGTTTGAAACATTGCAAACTACAGTAATTGTATTATTAGTAGAGGAAGGTGCTTTGTTTACATAACTATATTGAATTTACTTTATAAACGTTTAAGTTTAGAAATAACACCCGAGGAACAAAGTCGAAAGTTTTAAGTGCCAACGTTTGAATTTTTATGTCTTTCGAAAAAAGGCTAGTCGTAGAGCGACTTTCCACCTAGTTTTTAGTTTCGTAGTCCATAGACTACGAATCATCGTCAACTCAAAATTAAATTTTATACATATTTATCTATTTATGCCACATTTTAATAGCACCGATAACTGCTTTAATTTTGCACAAACTACTTCCTGACTAATACAAAAAACCATAGAGATCTCTTTAAGAAAATCTCGTTCCAAGAAAAATAATTCGATCACGCAGCTGAAACGCTGGCAGCGTGAGTTGAGCGAATTCCCAAAATTAAGTTTATATGTTTTAGGTTTCAATCAACTATTTGGGGGAAATGGTCTACTCACAAAGGCGCTGGATAGTTCTCTGCGTGTACGAAACGTATTAGTAGAATTTGTTTTCGCCTCCGCCTCCATCCCGGCTTTCGCGCTGCTTCGTTCCGCTGCAGCGGAAAAAATCGCTTTGCGAGTAAGCACCTCGACCTCGGATTATGGACGGCAATTTGCACTTCGAACTTACGGATCAGATTGCCCACGTGGTTTTGAACCGGCTACTTTTATAGTACTTTAAGTTTCGACCGATTTTGGAAGAACCAGATGGGGGTAAAAGTCGTGTAAAAAAACAAAATGTGCAGAATAATCTCATACACCTATTTATTTAGATAAAACCCCATTGTTACTTCCGGTAAAAAAAATGGCTTCCGAGTGTTGTATTTTTTTTTTGCAAACGCACTCGTCCGAGAGACTTAGAAAACCAACAGGTGTACCAAATCGGACGTAGAGTAGGAACACGTATATACTTATAAATATAAATTTTTTAATGACATCCCGTGTTCTGGAGTCCATGATCGGTGCTCATTGACCATTCCCGACCTTAGGTCTCACCAAAATAGTCACTGCATAGCTCATCTTTCCCACGGAAATCCGCTAATAAATTAGCAAAATCGGACCAAAGAATGTAATTGGGGAAGTTTAAAAAAAACTATTTTTATATGACAAATACTAATTCCGTTTAAAGTTATTATACCTCCTAAGATTAACACGAAAACATTATTTTAGAGCTTTTTATAATTGTAACCCTTAGCGCAAGGGAAAGAAAGTAAGGGGTTGAATGCATAAATGTAATATCGAGCCAGATCACAATTGTTGAAAATCTTCTGAATATAACCAAAATCTTATGTCTGACATTTTTTTAAATGGCAGCCCTAGAAGTAAATAAATTTGTTTAATGCTTAGCTTAAAGGAGTAAAAAGAAACTTCGAAATCTACCTGCGCCTGCATCCTGAGTCAAAAAAGATTTCGTTTCTAAAATGAAGGTTTGCAAACAATCGTTATAATAAATTAGACGATGTTCAAATCAAATTACACAATGTACTCGTCGTGATGGATATCAAAGACATGTGAAGACGTAATCACTTAACCATAGTATATTTATGAATTATGAATATTGGTTAAACCATCGTAAGCAGCTCATCATTAGTCCTCGCCACGGCCTTCACGATAATAATAAAATCAATTTCCTTAGTGACGTGTATATACACTACAGACCGACCTATTGCAATCGTGTCGCTACTCGTTCGATACCTACGACAATAGTATCGATAATTGAAACAAGCAACAGCGCAACACACTTTTTTTAGGAAAGATGTATTTAAAAGCCTAAAGCTGAGTTACTATGTTTAAAATTTGTTGCGAAAATTAATTTAACTTTCCTAGTGATCGACTAGAAGGAATTTATCGAAAAAGCATCCACAGAAAAAGTTTAGAAGAGGAATAGAAAAGGGAAAACACGAACTCAGTAAGTAGGCCTACTTAACCTAAAAATAATAATAAAATTATACTTAACACTAAAATATACTATAAATAGTATATTGTAACGAAAACTAAGTAGATATATATAATATATATATATATATATAAATAGCACCAACTTATTTTTTAACTCTTTCACGCCATTTTAATAAAAATCTAACAAAACCAGAAAATTTTCACAAAATTTCCTAACGTTTGAGACATCGAGTTGACGTTATAACCATAACGTTAGTGGACCATTTGTTTTTTTCCGCCTCTATAAGAATTGATTCAAAATCTAATAGCAATTCAACTTCAAATTAAACCTGACATTGGCCTAATAGGTTAGCTTTTTACGTCAAGTTAAATCGAGTAGATACGCAATACAGGTTAATATCTTTAGAGTAGAATTAATAGAAATAGTTTAAGTTGTAAAACGGGCTAAGAATTAATACAATTTTCAGGCTCCTCCCATTTTATTAAGTAAAAAAATCCTTAAAGTATTTTAGAAACGTAGTACATGTAGACCAATAAATTTGTGTTAGTTTGCTTTGGTTAAAAGCAATTTTAAATCTTTTTTCTTCTAATTATTTACAAAATTCTAAAATGTCATTTGCGAGTGCTAAAATTAATAGTAAGTTAAAATAAATTATTTCCTGGTAAAACAAAAAAATACAATTTCAAAGTAACAGTTTATATTTAAATTATTTTTATCTTTAAACCTAGAAAAGAATTATTTTAATAACTATAACATACGTGTATAGTTAACATTCGTATAATATAGGCCTACTTTAGCCAAATCTTTACAGAATGTCTTAGGCTACCTATTATAAACAATTGTTACAAATATGCTAGCATGGCAACAGTTAAAATCACTCTATGTAATGTATAATTATTGTTTACATAGTCGATGACGTCATACGAAAGAAGCAAAACGAATTACAGGATGATGACGATATCATAGGCGATGACGTAACATTGTTTACTCATTTGACGACGTTAAAGCAATGCTGAAGGTAAAACAAATTGCGTATCGTGTTATACCGCCAAGCTCCTTCACAATCCGACTCCTACTAGATATTGTGCGCATGTACGGGACATTACCCCCTCCCCTTAGTATTATATAATTTTTGGATTAGAACATTCACAAGACTATTTACGCTAAATCATATCGCTTTTGTTATAATTAATTCCAGGGTCGGTTGTTTCTTGGCCGTCACTTATCGACATAATGGGAATACTCCTACCATATTTTACGTTTCTAGCGTATGCGGTTAAAGGAGTAGGTATATATGGCGATATCCCAAAAGGTTTTACTATTTACCGCCATTTTGGAATGAGTAATCAAAAGTTCTTTCATCGGTGTTACAAACATGAAATGTTCGACCAAATCTTACGATACAGATTTTTTTAATTTACCGTTTTGGAATGAGGTTCCGAAATTTATCCTAACCCCTACCGATAACATAAACTATAACTAACCAAATTCCACCATCATTCCTTACGTGGTACTGAAGAAGAGACTACGATAAGTGAATCGACCAGTGGTATTTAGCGTTTACATAGCTTATACGCGTACATAGGTTACTTAATATTTCCGTTCACAAATTATAATTCGCCCATTTTTAGATTCTGTGTGTATTTTACTATAACAAATTAGTAAAATCTTTGTGATAAGTCATCTGGGTCACAAAGTAGGACACTTAGATTAAATCAATTCTGCTATGAAAGACAAACATCGACTGATGGGATCGAGAGCAGTTCAATAAGTTTGAATACAGTTACCCCACCTGTCCCTATTAATGTAGCTTCTGCTACCTGTTGGCAAAAGTTTGTACTTCATTGAACTTGCTTTTTTATAATAATTATTGCTATTATTTTTCAATAGTTTCAAGTGACGTTTAATAAAGATACAAATTTAATGTACAAGAAATATTAGTGAAGCATTCTCCAGTAAATATTTTAAAGTACGTAGGCATAAATACTTAACAAGGCATCTGAAAAATATTTAGTATATTTGATCAAATGAAACTTGAACACAGATTCTCACAAATCATACGTTTAATTACTCAAACGCGTTTCGACAACAATGCCGCCATCTTCAGTGGTGCACTGCCACTAGCTACAATAATCAAACTGTAACTAAATTTGTACCACGAGTTATATTTCGATTATTGTAGCTATTGCATCATTGAATATAGCGACATTGAAAAGTTTCTTTTTTATTCGATCTAAAATAGGATTTACGATATCCTACAATAGAGATAAAAAAGAAAAGTAGTCAAACTGAAAATTGGCGTTTCTGCTTTATACATATGTATATAATTTTTTTAAAACTAAATATATATGTATCTTTTTTTTAAACTAAATATATGTGTATATTTTTTTATTTAGATTTATGATTATTCGTCTATATATACCACTAAATATTACTGGGGAGTTGAACTCCATAAAAAGTCTGTGTAAGTATGCAAATTACAGATCAACAATTATGCAGCCATTTCTAATGAATTTATTTAAAAAGTATATTTGTAATCCTAGACAAAACAAACCCGTTTACAATTTATTAAAAGGAACCACACAAGATATTCCACAAAAATGGAACACAACTGCAACTGCCCTACTTTCAGATGTCAAACAAGACAGGTGGTAGAATACATTTATTACATCATACTTCACCTCATTTTATTAAAGACTTAATATGAAATTCTAGTAAGTGATGATATTAAACATTTTAAATAATAGAAATAACAACAAATTTTAAATTTACTATCCAAACAGAAATAATTGTTTAAAAAAAAATGGAATTAGCTCAAATAAGTAAACAACCAATGTTAGTTTTCTAGATACATTATAAAATAAATTATTGTACAACAAATCAAATTAAAAAGAGTAATGTGCAGGCCTCTGACAGACTGCTATTAATTGCTATAATAGTGAATGATAATTGAATTAAACTAATTATTGGAAATGTAACAATAATTATTTCAATTTTCTACAAAAGGATAGGAAAGTGTATAATGTAAAGTAAACAAATTGTGTAGGCTACTATAAGCAAATGAATTAGTAACATAATATTGTAAGGTCAATAATCTTGAGAAGTAGAATCCTTACATAACAAAGGTTAGATAAAGTTTTTTATAAATTTCATATTCCAGCCAAAAATAAAATTTTTATAATTTACTGAAAAATTTCGCATCGTCGTATAATGCAAGGTTCAGTAACTTTAGTATTGCAATAGATGATTGTAATATCAACATTAAGTTCAAATCTTTCAGTTTAATTATTTAGATTTGTAGAAATTATAAAATTTTTGATAAAGCGACAGCTTTGGGTGTAGCGACTCCAAAGCAGTTGTTAATTTTTTAAATATTAATAATATTATCCGATTATAACGATGCAATTACATAAACTGAAAGTATATCACTTTGCTGTCAACACCAAAGCAACAATAAAACGTGAAATGTGGAACAATAATGTCATATATACGTTGTGTCTTGTAGACTTTTGTTTTCTGATTATAAATAGCTACCGCTTGCCATGTTAAGACAATGTTTTATACACTCCGGTTTTACCAACTCTCATAACAAAATCATCAGATGTCGATAATTTTTATGGGAAAATTAACCTAATAACTACACATTATCACAGATTTTAACGAATAAAGAAAATTGTGTGATAAATACATTATTGCCTACAACCAAGGCAAAATGTAAAGAACCAACAGGTCAAAATATTGTTTAAAATGTTGCCTCCTCACAAAGGATCTCCCTTGTATAAGAAGCGGAAAAGATCAGGAGTTTATAGATATAATGTTGAAGAACAATCAAAGAAGCTTTAAAAGCCGTGATATCCTAAAAACGATTCCTTGTTTGGCAAAAGTTGAAGACATAGCCTACATTAACAACAATCCAGTATAACTAAATTCTTTATTTTGTTTAAGGCGAAAATCTAAGGGGTCATTATCGACTCAAAATAAGAGCAATTAAATAATCTATATATATAAAAGGCAAAGCCCTCACTCACTCACTCATCATCACTAATTCTCCCACTTCCCATGAAACTAGAGAGATGAAATTTGGCACTTTCTGATGAAAATAGAAAAACTAAAGAAATTTCATTTTGATATTCATATTTTTAGGGGTATTTTTTGGGGTTTAGGGGTAGTTTTAACTGATCACAGTTTCTCAAAAACCATACCACCTAGGAACTTGGAAATTGGGTACACATATTGCTCATAGGCAACTAGAGGCAAACTAAGAAAGGATTTTATAATGTTTGGCCTGTAAGGGTTGAAACAACCCCTAAAACAATAAATATTGTTTGTTATATATCTCTCAAAAACCTTACCTCCTAGGAACGTAAAATTTTATACATGTAATTGCCATAGGGGCAAGAAGCGAACTAAGAAATGATTTTAAAATATTTGTCCTGTAAGGGTTGAAACAACCCCTAAAACAATAAATATTGTGTGTTATATATCTCAAAAACATTACCACCTGGGAACTTGAAATTTGGTACACATATTGCTCATAGGCACTAGAGGTGCAATACGAAAAGATGTTAACATAATTGGCCTTTAAGGGTTGAAACAACCCCTAAAACAATAAATATTGTGTGTTATATATCTCAAACGCATTACCACCTGGGAACTTGAAATTTGGTACACATATTGGTCACAGGCACTAGAGGCGCTATATGAAAAGATGTTAACATATTTTGCCTTTAAGGGTTGAAACAACCCATACAAAATAAGTATTGTATGTTATAATTTATAATTTCCTTAAAGCTAGAAAACTAAAATTATGTACGTTTATTTCTTACACGATAGGTATAAAAAGTAAACCAGTTTTACATTTTGTCACGTTCTGCTAAGGGGTGAAAATGTAGTAAGAACCCCTAAAATTATAAATATTAATTGAATACGGCTTAGGAACGTGAAATTTTGTACATACATATTACTCAATAGGGGCTAGAGGCGAACTAAGAAAGGATTTTAAAATATTTAAGGGGGCTCGGTAGGACCATTTACCGCAATGATAAATTATACATGGTTCTTGCACACTTTTCTGACTACCTATAAAAGATATCACTTCCAAATTTTCACAGTTTGTTACCAACATAGTATTGTACAGTTTAACAAGAGGAAATAATTTTTGAAAAATTTAATTTATATTTTTTAATTTTCTTGAAATTGTTAAATTTTATAAATTTTTTTTACATTCTAAAAATTAATAAATTTTTTCTTATAGGTAATATTGTAAAAACCTCTCATTAAACCATGTATTACATCATTTTATAACTCTGGTAAAAATTTCAAAGCTCTATCTCTTACCAGTCTTGAAAAAAGTGTGCAAATGTGTAAAAAAAAGTAGTTTCCGAGGAAACTGCGATGAAAATTAACAATCAGCCATTATAGAGTAATTATTGAGTCCTACATTTAAAAAAGTCCAGGACTTTAGCTGGGATCATCCACATCGGCTTCTTCAGCTTCTTCCTCTTCTTCTGCCTTCTGGACTGCCTTGACTTCTTGAAGAGATCTTGGGAATGATGTTGGGCCCAGTAAACACGGTCCTTATCGGCCCTCAGCATAGCTTGAACCATGTTTTTTCCTGGATTTATCCTCAGTCTCTTCAGTGTATCACACTTCACTATGTAGCCTTCATTATATGATGCTATGGCATCATAAACACCAAAATGTAATGTCTTTAGGCCCACAAAAACTGTTTTTGGAAGTCTATTCCAAATGACGCTATTCAAACTTTCATTCGGGTTTTGCGTTTGCCCGTGGATACATTTTTTTAGGAGCTGTGGGACGGCTAGATCTGAGAATACATGTTTGATGGCCTCCATAATGATAAAAGGAATAGAGTTTCTGTGGTGATATGGCCTTTTAGTTATAAAACCCTGCTGGAATTTACACCACGAGTCAACTCCACTGGGGCAGAGACCATGACGGGGTTCTTTATCAGTTGATATTTTATATCGCCCATACTGCTTTTTGCATATCTGACAGACTGGTTTTGTTATTTCTGATGGCCTGGCCATAGTAATTCTGTATCTGATCAATAACTCCATCAGTGAGACGGCCTTTACCTCCGAGAGACCTACCGTCGCTTAGTTTTTTGCCCTTCATATTTTGTTTCAAAGAACGTAATCGCGACCCCATTCTTTTTTGGACGTGTCCAATGCATTCTAACTTTGAAATTTTAATCACATTATCATCTTCATCTTTATATAACTCAAGTTCTTCAACAGCAGACAACCCTTTCGAATCCCCGTCACCCAGATATTGTGTATAGTGAACACCTTTCGTTAGTGACCGCTGAAAAATTTGTGTGGCTTCTCTCAACTGAAGTTGGTTTTTTGATGTCGCGCATGTATATAATGGCTTAAAATTAGTATTTCTTCTTTGATAAGTATATATTATTTGGTATTAAATTTTTCGTAGAGAAAAGGGGGAAAAAATAATATATAAAACATAAAAAGTGAAATTTTTCCATTTTTAACCTACCTAGCCCCCTTAACATTTAAGGGTTGAAACAACCCCTAAAACAATAAACATGGTTTGTTATACTTTCCTTAAAACAAGAAAACAAATTTTGTACATTTATTTCTTACAAAATACATATAAAAAAATAAACCAGTTTTACATTTTATCACGTTCCACTAAGGGGTGAACATTAACTATAAATATTAATTTAATACCACTAAGGAACGTGAAATATTAGGTTCACATATTGCTCATAGGCGCACTAAGATAGGATTTTAAAATATTTGCTCTTTAAAGGTTGAAACATCCCCTAAAACAATATATGTTGTTTATTTTCTTTCTTTAAAACTGAAATTTTGTACATATTATTTCTTAAACGATACACATAAAAAGTGAACCATATGTACATTTTGTTACGAGCTACTAAGGGTTGAAAGTGTAATAACAAACACTACAAACAATCAACACTAACTGGTATTCTTTCCTTAAAGCTAGAGAGCAAAAATTTGGAAATTATTCATTTTAAGAAAATATTTTAGACATAAGCTGATCAAAACTATCGGGATCCATGCATTCGCATATTAAAGACGTATCTGGGTGATCTGCAAACATCCAGCTAAGACTGTGATTTACCAGTCTGTAGATTTAGCAGTTGAAAAAGACGATCTTCACTCTGATTTTTTTATTAATTTAATTTATTTAGCACACATACCATGACGAAGATGATTTACGGGCAGCCAGTGAAAAATAAAAACCAAAGTAATTGAATATAAATGTTATAATTCACTTTCGTAAAATAATAGACGAAAGAAAATGAGAGAAAAATATGACAATTAATAATTATTACGAATCATGATGGTGCAATGAACAAATTCCCAGTAGCGAAGCACGGGAATTCAGCTAGTCTATATATATAAACTAGGGGCTCTGCCCCTGGACGCTTCGCGTCCCAACCCCGCCTCGGCATTCGGCCTCAAATGGCTGCTTCGCTTCGCTCGCAGTTGGAAAATTCGCTAAAGAATCTCGTTAATCTTTGGCTCGTTTGTACATATATGACTGAGCACAAATCAGCTGTTTTATTTTTCATGGGAAATTTGAAGGATTATTTGGCGGAGCTCCTTCTCGGGTTAATAGCGGCTAAAGGGATGATTGGATCTTGAATCTGAAAGAAATCTCTTCTTTGAAATTAAATTTTCTACAACTTTTGTATTTAAATTTTTTTGCTATCTCTTACCGTTTTCTTACTAAATGCGCTCAAAATGAGAAAATGAAGCAATTAAAAAAATCGAAAAAATCTTTCCCGCCCAAAAGGTGCTTCCAAAATGAAAAAATGTGAAATTATGGCAATTTTCCCAATAGTTTCTCGTCGAGAGCTTTAATTCAAGTATAAGGTTGAGGGGGGTCCGATTACGGGAA
>JAGFPH010000134.1:285428-318519 GCA_018207615.1 Philaenus spumarius
AAATGAAAACATTTTAAAAATCTAAAAAATCTTTCCCGCCCAAAAGGTGCTTGCAAATTAAAAAAATTTTAACTTCTGGCAATTTTCCCAAAGGTTTCTCGTCGAGAGCTTTAATTCAAGTATAAGGTTGAGGGGGGTCCGATTACGGGAAGTGCATAATAATTAATGTCAATGAATCAGTGTTACCGTCTAGCTTTATATAAGTAGAAGCCAACTCACTGACACACACTGATATATATATAGTGATCCATTGACTCATTATCACGATTTCTCAAAACTAAAGAACGGATCGGAACGAAATTTGGTATGTAGCTTCCTCTAGGGCCGTAGGTGCTGATAAAAAAGGGTTTAAAAAAATTCGAAATTTTAGGGGGGTTTGGGGGTGTCAAAGTTACTAAAAATCCCCATATTTAACTTTGATTTGTCTCTCCATGCAAAGCCGGATCGGGCCAGCTAGAGTTTATATAAATTTAACAAATGAAATACACACATAAGCATAGAAGTACAACACATAATTTGAAACATATTACTAAAAATTATTAACAACAACATGTTAATATAATTACCAATCACATCCAAGCGATGCAAAAACACTAACACCACATTAATAGTCTGGGTCTAGACACAATAATCAAAAATCACCTAGCATCATCTAAATGCAATTAATGAAAAAGGCTTAATCTTTAACAAACATGCTTTAAAAAAAAAAAAACAAAGGTGCTTGGAGGAACAAACAAATTAAAACAGTTTGACCAAGTAGCATGTCCCCTGCCACATTAGAAACCCATTGTTAGCATGAAATGATGTGTAGTCAGGAAATCACTACTTCCTCTGCATTGCTTCTGTGGTTTGAAGAAATCAAATCTCTCCTAATACATTTTTCTGTACCACCATCCATTCTTCCTTTCACTGTCTAAATATGTTTCAAAATGAAAACTAAGTCAGATGATATGATACACTTCACGATAGACTCATCACAAATATATCTCAGCAGCTATATCTCCTTTAGTATTTTAGCGGTGATCCTGAACCCCTCAGAACCAACACCCCTACAATCTGTAGCCAAAGTAGGAGTGCAGAACTCAGAATATACTAAACCAGAGGGTTCGGGGAATACATATCTCACTTCTGGAATTAAAACATATAAGGAGGAGATGCTGGTTGACGATGGTGATACATTACTCAGTGCCTTGAGTATTTTAAACAGTTCTGATGTATAATCAGAAGAAGCTAAAGCCAATCCAAAGATAAAACTCTTTTCTTACATAACAAATGCAGATCCGACTCTGTTGACCAGTTTAAAGCCATAAATAATATAACTGTTTTAATAAAAATTAGAGATAGTCATAAAATTCCAATGGTATACAAAAGGAATATTTTGTTAAATAGAGTCTAGAGACAGCGAAAGATTAATGTAAGGCATTCGCACCGTACATACTAAACATAGTAAATTTCTATACATATAGGAGTAATATAAATCCCAGATTATTAAAGATATTAATGATCCTGATCACAGAAGGTGCCGTCAATTGTTCACACCGCTCAATAAATGGATGATTAAACACAATATTGTAGGCAGGATGAGATGGTTTAGAGTGTAAATTATACATATATGATAATTATAGCTGTTATCAAAGTAGCATGAGCAATGGCTCACCCATTTCAACAGACTATAAATGAGACTACCGAAAAGCTCCTGATACAAGACAAAGAGCAGTGTTTTGAACTTAATCTTCTTTATAAGCGACATCTTGGAGCCATAGTAAATTCGTAATCGAACAAGAGAGGGTTAAAACGCAGCTCGAGTTATGACGAGTTTCATACATTGGAGAAAGGGATTTTTAAAGGCTGACTAACAAACCTATTCTTTGTTTGAAGTTATTGTTTGTTAATGATGGATGTTGAATTTTATTATAATTACTTATAATATATATAATAATAATGTATATAACTTATATAATAATAATATATATAACTTATATAATAATAATATATTTAAGGTTAGTAATAATTTGTAGTTTTATTTTGTTCACCCTTACATAGGCCTAGTTGCCTAGGTTTATGTACCGTTAGTTTTAGTCACTTGAGAACGGGAATTGATTTGTATTCCTGAAACATCGTGTTTGATTATTTAACACACAAATGATGGCAAATGTCCGAATAAGTAATTATAACAAACCTAGTTGAACGATGGATAAACTACTATTTCAAAAAGCAATCTACTCATAACAAAAAAGCAGATTACTTTTGAGATATCATACAAGCCGCCATTTATCAGATTTTCTACAAGTTCTACAAGCTGATGAGAGAGATTGGTGGTAACTATTTGGATCAGTTTGGTCTTTCCCTGGTTTTAAAGGACTTCTTGTTGCCTCTAACCAAGAGACAGAGAAGTATGCTCCTCAAATATACGTTTATAAATCTGAAAAATTGTGATTCTCACTAACTAGAGAGGTGTTTGAACACAACACATGCGATGTTATCAGAGATTGGAGATGAGTCCCATGCCGACAACCAAGACGACTCTAATTCTTCAATCATAAATGGGTGATTCTCCAATTAGAGGAACAAACCATGTCCCATGGATGTTGTCACATTTTAAAGCCAAGTTGGGCATGAAAAATTTTTTTTTTACAAATTAATTGTCACAAGTTCATTTACATGTACTAATACTTCATTCATTCATAAGCACATTAAACAAATGTATATATAATTTTTTTTATCCCAAATGTCACTAGCGTGGATGTCCCTAAGCAAGATTTTGAACTTTATATGTATTTTTTGTTAACATAAAACTACTGTTAATAAATTATTGTTATTTTTTCCCATACCCTACTTTGTTACACTATTTAGAAAATGTAAGTAGGTAAGCTTTACTCATAATAGTACAAAGCCCATACATTTTTAAAAGTGGTCCCAGAAATTTGTGGTCACTAACATGGAAGATTTTGAAATAGCAGTTGAATAGCTTTATTAAATTTTTCCTCCCTCTAACTCCCATAGGTGGCATCAAAGTGGAGTTTTTTCATTGTTTGTTGGAGTTACATCAGTTTGGATTGTGTTGTAAACTACTTTTTAGAAAAACTTCTGTTGAAAACAGGTAAGTACATTTTATATTAGTCACTAGTGTGGTCTTTACATCTTTGTAAATATAATTAAATTAGTAAACACTTAACCATAATCAATTAAGATCAGTCATTTGGCAAAGAACAAACTGTGCTCATAGCCATGCTCTCAAGTCTAACCTCAAACTGACAAAATCAACATGGATTCCTTTTTGTCACTAGCATGGATCATTTTTATGTCACTAGCATGGATGTTTGTTCGCCATGCTAATGAGCATGATTACAAATTTAACTTGTTACATCTGCTTTTTGCTGTTATTATTATTTTCATTAAGGAATAACACTTATAAAAATTTGTTTCTACTATATGTACACATTGGTGTAAACATGTAAATGTAAACATTTATATAGGTGCTCTGCCCAAAAAATGAACAGCCTTAAATTAGGCAGGTAAATATGTAAAAAAAAATTTCTTATGTTTAAATTTGTCCAAAAGCGTTGCTTTAAACGTTCCCCTTTTAGGAGAATCACCCCAATGGGCTATTTAATTGAAAATCATTAGTTAAGCAGACAGTAACGGGTAATAATTTTTGAGTATATTTCAAATTATGCAAAGTGTTAGTATTATTTGACTAAAATTTAGTAAAGCAAAACCAAAAAATTCTAACAATGTCTTTACAAATGGTAATCAAAACGGCATCCTGTTGTGTCAGCCCCATTAGTTCAACAGAAGGGACCGAAACGCAAACTGGCCAACATTTTTTCCACACAGTAGATGTGGGGATGGTTTGTGATATTGTGCCGATACAATTCACCTAAGAATCTTCTTCCTTACTCTGATTTAAGTTGCTGAATTTTATATTTTTATTGGTTGATCTTATATTAAACTTCTTGAGAGCATGTCGAATAAAAATGTCAGACAAATAAACAAAATAGCCACTAGAAGCCTAAAATAATAGTTTTGTATTTCCACATATATACAGAAACACAATACAAAATGTGTAATTAAACATAAAATGTGGCAGTAACACTCAATGATTGATTTGATATGGATTGATCCGGAATTTTTTTTAGCATAGCAGTGGACTTTCTGGGTAGACGATCTTTAATTCTGGGATGTATATTTAATTCTTCATTAATGCCTATTTTTACGATTCAAGAACAACAGCTGTGATATTTTAAGATTCATGCAAAATGTTCTTTACAAATTAAAAATTCAGAATTTGAATAATCTAATCTATTAAGACAACATTAAATATCAGTACTTTTATTTGGTTCACTAATGCATTTTTATATTTATCACTAAAATTTTAAACCAAACTAGAGATATTAACATTGATTTTTTTAGATACTGTTTTAGTTATGGATAACATTGTTCAATTATACCACTTACCGCTTAGTAGTATTTGTCTTCATGGTCATAACATGTTACAGCCATTTTGTGTCTAAGTGCATTGTCAAACACTGTACACAAACAGATGTTAAATTTTATAACACACATGGTTCACATTATAAAATATGATTAACTTATTTTGACGACGCCAAAATGAACACAGAATTAAATATGTAAACTGAGTATGTTATAAAATTTAGTGTGTTTCAGTGTTTGACAATGTGCTAGTCGCGAATCAGCTATAACTCGTTTTGACCAAGAGGACAAGAATACGCATGTCGGTAAGAAATCAACTTTATAATATTATTAATTTTGACTCAATGGTTTAATCACATGATTTAAATTTTTGGCTCACATTTAGAATCACAGTTGAACGCTGAAATGTATACAACTGTACTAGTTACCACATTACGGTTAATTTATCAATAGGTTATACACCTAAGTGTTAACATAATATATATCATCCCTTCCCTTATCCTCATTAATGTAGGCCTATATCACAATCTTATTCGATAATAAAGTGCCAGATTTGTTTACATATTTCGACCTGCAGAGGGCAGTAACACAATCTTATTTGATAATAAAGTGCCAGATTTGTTTACATATTTCGACCTGCAGAAGGCAGAAATTTTATGCAGTACTAATTAAAAATTCTATGCATGTATATTTGTACGTAGAGAAGTTAAAGATAACTAGCTAATTAAAATTTTAATTTTAATTCAAATACAACATTACAATTATACTTAATTTTAACCTATTCTGTCAAATTTTTAGTTACCACATGTATTTAATGAAAATAAGAGAACAGTAAGAAAGTAAGGATTTACTTCATTAAATTTATTTTCAAGATTAGGCCTACACTTGCTTTAAGTTTTTTTTTTTTTTTGCAGGGGTTGAGTTGGGGTTCAATTTGTTAAAATGTAATAAGGAAAAAATAAATCCAAGATTAATTAATTATATTTTTTGTTCTAGTAGGCCCATATCAACTTTCCTTGACCATTGCCACTTACTACCCAACCTTTGTTACTGAGCTTGTGGGTTATGTTACTTTGTAATGTTTTATTAGACCACTAGAATAATTTCACAGCATTTCCAGGGAAAGTAATGATTATAAAATAAGATCATTATAATTCCAGATGTAAAACAATACGAACTTCACAGATTGTCACATATCGGGTTGCATACAGTTTACACAGATTTCTAAGTACACCCAGTTTAAGGATTCATTGCCATTAAAAAAGTTAACACTATTCAAACCTCACGGTGAACGAATTAAACATTTTTATTAAGTTTGGGTTAACTCTATTTTCACTCTGAAATGTAAGTTAGTATTGGAACTATTTTTTATGACCATAACTCCTACGTGTGTTAATTATGAGGGGGCAAAACCTACAAACACAATAGACATAAAACATGCTCCTTGTTGAAGTAAATAACGCTATTTTCAAACAAGAACCATACTAAACTGGAAGAGTAAATTTATAATTCTTGCTTTTTAAAACATAAAAATTGTCATATAGTAAGAACAATAAACAAATAGACACGTTGAAAGAATATGAAATTCATAAAGCGCAGAAAAAAGTCCGGAGCTTATGTTAAATGATCAATTGAACTTCAATTCCAATTTGATGTATGACAAAGCAATCGCAATAGATAAGAAAATCAAACATTGAGCGGTATTACACGTTAAAGGTCCGATGTCCTCAGTGACAGTATGTGTTCGACGATGTGCACATGCCGAGTTATAAATGTATGTATTATTTTGTTATTGTATGCGTATATTTGTGTTTGTGCTATGTTGACTGTATATTTATTTTAATGTGTAAACAACCTCAATAGAGTGAGAATCTGATGATAGAATAAAGTTCCAAAACGTGTTGGTCATGAACAAGTAAGTAAATTACTTAAAGCTATAAGTCACAAAGACGGAAAAAATTACTCTTTTTATTAAAATTTGGGACTTGGATACAAATACAATGAGTTTTAAAAATTGTCATCCACTTTCTTTCAATAGACAGATAAAATTACTGATTTTACCACAAATTATCGATCAGATTATACTAAAAATATATTTCCGACCAAATAGAATACATCTTACATTATCAAGAATACGCAGAAACAAGAGATCCCTAATTGGGAAATGTTGAAGGTTGAACTATATCAGAATACTACGTTCATTCATATAATAGGCTCATCATAAGGGAAATGTTGAATGTTGTACTATATCAGAATACTACGTTCATTCATATAAAAGGCTCATCATAAGTTTGACGGATCACAGCTAAATCTAGAATGTTTTTCATTTGTATTTTAACCAGCTATGTCGTTTCCCCGCCATTTTTATCTTTATTGCGCTAAATTTTACATGTCCGTCTACCATTTTTGAAAACAAATTAAATATGAACTGTCATACAATTTTTTGAATTTTTAATAATATTTTTTGTTTGTGGACATAATGTAACAAACATTAAAAACTTCTCAGTGTGTCTGCTTAGAGAAAAAAATATTTATATATTTTACATTATTCTATGAAAGCTTAGCAGTGTATCGTGCGACAAGATTTTGGAGAGTTTGGCGTTACATTATTTTTCTAAGAAAACAGTCGCCTGATAAATTTAAATAGAAATTTTACACAAAATATTTTTACAGGAAAACAAGTTTGAACCTTATACCAAAACTTTCTTGCTGGAAATTTCTCTGATCAAATAAATAACAAATTTTCTCGCTGGCTATTTAGTTTATACCATGAAAGGATAAAGTGAACAAAATTTAATCGCTATAAAAAACTTAAGCACAATCTGTTCTAATTTATTAAAATTTTACTAAGTTGTCTTTGTTTTAGTATGTAAGTGAAGTTTAGTTTAGTGCGGCAGGAAAGCTTGCAGGGAAGATCAGAGGACTGAACTCAGGCAGTAGGCAAAGGATGAGGGAGATCTATATTTTGTAGTAAATTAGTAATTCGTGTAATGTCATGTGGTTGAGGATATGAATGGACATTTCCTTTAATAACCACAGTTCAAACATAATCAGTCAGGTTCACATAATTTATGTTTTTTGCCCCCCGACTTAATCACTATGCCAAATTTTGTCCTGATCAGTCAAAAGGTATAGGCATGCATAGTGAACATACATTCATGTAAAAAAACTAATATATTATTAGACTATATTTTCCACAAGACAAAAGCTTCCATAAAAAAGTGCTCAAAGTTATTGATGTGATTTTAAGCTTATAAAAAATTTAAATTCATAATGTATACATATGATATACAAACAATCTCACAAACTAAAATAAATATCAGAAGTATTTATGCTTAGCAAAATGACAGAATTAAGTAGCTAAATTCTGTACAGGTTAGATTAGACAGGTTTCAAATTCAAGAATATGGATTCATATCCTTACAGAGAATGGTTATTCTCTTTCATAAAATAAATCGATACGGCCAATTATTATAATATATCCAGAAGGAAGTACCGAAGTACTAATTTACAATATGGCGGAACAACATGATTTAACCTTTTAAGTAGTTTTCCAATACTTAACTTCCACATGCTTCCATAACAGCAAATAATTTCTACATTAAAACAACATTTATAATACTATAATTTTATGTAAAGCCTATTAGACTTGTTTAGTTTACTTAAATCTAAAATGTAGGCTATTTAATAATGTTAACTGTCTTGCACCTAAAATTAGGCTGATTATATATATATGAACTTAACACTTTTAGGACCAAACATTATTCGAGAGATATGCAAAAAGTGTAAACTGATTTTGGGCGAGAGGTTTTATAAACTGCACACTGTAAACATAGACATATTTGGCAAGCGGTTGTTAAAAAGTCACAAAATGTTTATTTATAGATATAAAAAAAAATTTAATTGATGATAAATAAATGGACTTTTTAATAAATGAATATATAGGCTGAAATAATTTAAATTTTAAATTTAAAATGCCAAATTGGGGGATAATATAAATTGCGAATTAAAATTTTAAATTCAAATTTTCCTATTTTCAAAACAAACAAAAATTTTACTGTGGGAAACTTGATTTTTATCATTTTTATTATGATTTATATTAATCCTGAAAATTTCATAAAAATAAGTACCGAAACAAAAAATTCTTAAGCCTAGACAGCTGATCGACACAGATAGGCCTATGCAGAAGCAGAACATTAACACAGTATGTTTAATTTATTATTATCATTAATTTATTCACATTGTGTTTCAACTATTATTATTATATTTATTATAAATTACATTATTTATTAGTCTTCCAAAATAATAATTTCATTCCTTTTACTTATTAAATTACGGTGAAATTAAACTTACCGCAAATGACGAATTAATGTCAAAATGGTCTTTTACGCATTGAAATAATTTGACGATATTTCGTCAGATTGTCTTTTCCCGTATTTTAAAATAATTGACAAAATATCATCAGATGGTCCCAAAAGGGTTAAAGTTCTGATTAATTTTCAAGCTCAAATTCATCACTAGTGCTCACTGATCAATAATCTTCCATATCACAATTAAAAAACTATGATATTTCTCTGAAGCTACATACTCTGTTTATAAGTTATTACTGAAATTTAAATAAAGTAAGATAAGTTAAATATAATTATTATAGCTTTCACTGAAAACAATAAAGCTTTTACTCTAT
Organism: Philaenus spumarius; assembly: GCA_018207615.1. NCBI lineage: Eukaryota > Metazoa > Arthropoda > Insecta > Hemiptera > Aphrophoridae > Philaenus > Philaenus spumarius. The sequence goes on from JAGFPH010000134.1 coordinate 294,547, forward strand.
GCAGATTAAAATTATTTTCTATTCAATATCCGATTTATACCACAAGCTAACTGAAAATACATAATTTAATCTAATATAAAACCAGGCTGAAATAAAAGTCAGTTGGAATTTATGAATGTATATCCATTAATATATTGTCACACGAATAACACAACGCGAACAAATAACCTGTCGGTTGATCTAGAGTACTCAAAACTTTACATGAAGTTACCATAAATATCAAATTTATTAACTATTGATAGGCTAGTTATTATAAAGAACGAAATAGATGAAATAACCTCAAAATACGGAAGGATATATCAAAATCCACATGTATGAATGAATATATATATAATATTTAGAGCACTATAGTCAACTCTGGCTGCAGTGAACTCGGTTTTAATAAATTTTTAACAATAGGGAACCTATATTCCTAGACTCAATTCACAGATATTATAAATGACGTTGATTATAGTGAACTGTTTACTTACGTTTTAGTAAAAACAAAACCCCAAAAATACTAAAATGTGAGAGTTGATAAATTGTACCAAGAACGACAAATTAAATGTCTTAAGAAAATTTCCTTCACTTTTTTGGCATCGGAGGAAAATGCATTGCTAAGACTAATGAAGATGGAAATTTGAATTACATATGGCAACAGTAAAAATAGGCTTAGCTACATTCATACTGCCGAACTCTAGCGTATAACATAGCATAGGCAACTAGCTACCACCTCATATTTGTTAAGTCCTACCAAAGGTCAGAGTGTCGTCAATATTAATTGAATTTTCAATGTTATTCGGGCGCAGTCGAGGCTATGAAGCTCCTCCTACTGAACCCACTAACTTTCAAAATTATAACTTACAAGCCATACCAAAACAACAACTCTCCAAAACATTTCACATAATTCGATTACACCAATTAACAAAAAACTTGTACAAAACTAGACATTCCTTAACTGTTCGTCCAACAAATGTGTCCTAAGACTTGATTTTAACAAAACCAGAGTAGAACTTAATTGTACTGGGCAGTGAGTTCCACAATCTGTAGAGAAACTGTAAAGGATTTATTAAAAGGGATGAAGGGAAATTTGAAGGATTGAGGAAAAGGAACGTGTTTGAAGACTTTGAAATTTGTTGAAACTTTAAAAAAAATAACTTCAATCTGAACATAAACTTACCTCCAGTTCCGATTACCTTATATTTCCAGTTAATAAAGTTATATAAACAGAACATTTAGTTTTTCAGAATAATTAATTGCCATTTATTCTGCCAAGACAAAAAGTATATAAAAATAGCATATATTCGCCTAATTTGCTCCTCCCAAACGATGACAATGTGTATAGATTGGTACTACTAATCACTTTCCTTAAAAAAGTTTGTCAGCTGCATTGATCTCAATGGAGATGTATATTAGAATTTTGCCAGGCAGTTAAAAGTAACATGGTAGATAAGTAATGGTGTGGTAAATTATGTTGTTTACGTTACTAGCAGACTTTAGTCCAGTCTATCATAAATTATTTGAAAAATGTTTTCAGCATTACCCTACTACATTTTCTACTAACTTATAAAAAATTTAGGTTAGTCTTAATTAACAAGGTTTTCAGTATTTTTATATATTTTGTGTCAGTCTGTGTTAAAAGTGTATGCAGCCTATATTTTACCGATAAAAATGTTATAAACGGAGAATTTTTACAATAGGCTACACTTTAAATGCCATATTGTGTCAAAAACGCCTACCTCAAACACCCTTTAGAATGTAATCGAAATTATTAATTCTGTATTTAAGTTATTTTGAATTCTATGATATTGTTCGATAGGATATAAAACTTTTTCATTCATGTTACATTCAATTTAAACACTAGACTTTACAAATTAAGTTAAATAATCTAATAAACTTTGAAAAATACAGGTAATTAGGCGTAATACTTTTGGAAAAAACCTTAAGATTTTAAGATTTTTAAATGTATTTTGTTCAGAGATTTCAACTTGCTCAGTAAATTGAAGTTACAATATTGAAAAATTTACAATCAATACAAATTGCACTAACAATACATAAAATACCATTTATTAAACCTTTGCACTCTGGTAGGATTTTTAATAAAAGTCCTCTGAGCTCGGATGGCCAGTAGTGCTGGCCACAACCATTTCTTTATCAAGTCTGAATTGTTTTTGCAAGTTACGTTCCTCTCAGCTCGGATGGCCAGCAGTACTGGACAAGGTAAAATCCCTCGAACGCCCGGATGGCCAGTAGGACTGGCCACACAAATGATCAGCATTAATTTATTTTTATTAGTTTTATTTTGTCTGGATTGTGCTGAAATCTAGAGTCCAAATCTTAAACTATTTAATTCTTGCTTTTTCTCTGGTCTGTGTTGTATCTAAACGTAGCAATATTCGTTACATTATAACCTTACCAGCAGTTTAGTTTTACGTTGCGGTGGTCTAGCGTAGTGTTTTTTTTTAATTTTTAAGTAATTTAATAGACCAAAAGTTAATTAGTTTATTATTGCTTTTAAATGTTTTTTGTTAACAAGTACTTGATATAGTTTTATTTTAAATTACTAAAAATGTTGTTAGATAAGTTGTCTACAATGGTTTATTTTTTCATTAAAATATATTATAATTTTATATTTACAGCTAAACCAAAAACTCACCAATAGCAATATAATATTATATTATCTACGGTTTTGTAGCCTATGGAAAAATAAAAGAGTTACTAAAAGCCCATGATATTGTTAACCTGTTGGTTAGTGGGTTTTCCCTTTAGCTCCATACCCCAAATTAGTGAGTTTTTTTATGTATTTCTTTTTTGTCTAATTTGTTTTTATATTGCCCCTATTATATAAAATTATGAATTAGGAGCTAAAAAAGTTAAGAATAATTAATTATTTATAATCACATAATTTCAAATTTAGTCCCCAAAACTAGCTAACCTAACCTAACGGCCAAAACATGTACTTATCCCTTTTTTATAAACATATTTTACTCTAATACTGCATTTTTTTTTTTTATTATACTGAGCATTACAAAAATAGTATATAAAATCTAAATAAAAATTACTTAATTAAAAAATTTCTTTGTGTGGTATGCATGGAAACAGTCTGGCAGACAGAGCGGTACATCACAGTCTTTGCACTTCCAGTGAGTGAGTGTCTTGTCTCTTTTGTGGTCCAACGGTTGTATATTTGTCATTTGACCAACATCGTCATTGTCATTTTCACAATCACTTGTAGGCCTACACTCGCCTATGTTGTCAACAACACCACTTGGATCTGAATAAATATTTGAAACACCATTGTTTATTTCACTAATATTCAATTCAGATTCTTCACTAATACTTTCATCCTCACTCCCGGAATCCATAAAATATTCACAAATATCATCAATGCTAAGGTTTTTACGATTAGCCATTATCTAAACAAAAGTATAAACAACACAAGCCAAACTCGTTTGCAAACTTAGGTTATGCAATGACTGTTGGAAACAGCCAGGCAAGATTATAAATTGTCTGATAGGGAATGCTCGCGCACCCTATCAGAATCAACTAGAACTAAGATAGATGTCTTATATTGCAGCCATCAGATCGAAGAGTACATCTTTTCTAAAATTAACCAAGCCGCAAAGGTTGTGGCTTTCCTAACTAAATACAAATATCAAAACGCATACGTTGTGTTGTTACTTTTATTGGCGCGTGGAATGGCTGCCGCAGCACATGCGGCATTACTAACCAAGAGGTTAAACAAGAACCAAATAAATAAACCATCTTGAGCTTCATATCGAACTGTGCTTCAAAAATGTTCATTCAGTAAACAAAATTAAAACGTAATTGTAATTAAAAAAGTACAGTATATTATCTACTTTATTATGCAATTAAAAAGTTTTAAAAAGTACCTGATTTTGTTTTATTATAAATTACCAAAAAAAATGTTAGATAAGTTGTATACAATGGTTTATTTTATTCATTAAAATATGTTATAACTGTATATTTACAGCTACAACCAAAAACTCACCCATAGGCCTAACAATATAGGCTATAATATATCTACTTTTTTTGTATGGCAAAATAATAGAGTTCCTAAAAGCCCATGATTTTATTAAACAAAAATAAATACCCACAACATTTCAGATTGTACTGAAAAATAAATTCAGAGCTGTTGACGACTTAAGGTGAAGATGGCGCCAGAGATGACAACAGTAACCTAAGCATGAGATTACTGAGCTGTGAGGACGTCTAATGCAGTAAATATTCAGAGCTGACTGAGAATAGCGTATGGCCAGCAGTACTGGCCATCCGAGCGCAAAGGGTTAAAATATATAACCTAATTCTTAAATTAGGCATCACAGTAATCACTCATTCATTTCGCAATAGTAGCCTATGTTCAATGTGTATTAATATATATATATATATGCCAAAGCCGTATTTACAAGATGGCCAATCACTAATGTTATCAAATTGATGTGATATGCTTTTCTTGGATTCTCATTTTAAATGTAGTATTTCTTTTCAGATTCTTGCTATTTATTTTATTTAATTAGTGTTGCAGAGTTTTCCATTTTTAGACTCCCAGTTATAAATTAAAACAGTGACAGTGTGGCTAAGTTGACACCACTACTGATTCCTAGTAAAAGGTTGTCGGAAGTGATGGTGTTAACAGCCGTTACGACATTAGGGTGGCGAATAGTAAAGTTACATCAAGAACTGTGTTAATTGTAATTAGGCCTATCACTCGTAGTTCCTTTTACCACATTTTAAAACAATGTTAGAGTTAAATAACAACCACCAGTTTTTCTAAATGTTTTTGGTTTTATAACTGGGTTAAATTTGTTTGAAGCATTTTTTACTGTGATATTTATTTTCTACACCAACGATCAAGTAGGCTAATTATATTTAAAATAGGCCTAAAACAGGTTAGTCAAAAGTGTATCTACAGACCTACAGCCAAGGAAAGTTAAGTAGTGGTACTAACCTGTACAACAGTTTTATTAACAACCTGGAAACATACTGTGACCTAGGCTTACTCTAAACTAAGTAAGTTTATGTTCAGGGAACCGTTAATATTTTTTGGTTGGCACTGTAAATTGTAAATAATCTGGCTACAGGAATTATGTACGCCTGTTAAGTTACAATAATTGCTTTTTAATTGAGATAAATTTACAATAAAGAAATAATTATTATGAAAAATTACTTCCTATCTTCGGTTATTAGGCCAAACTGATGTCAATGTCATCGAAAAAACATCAAGTTAGGTCTTCATAGGCCAAATATTACAAATTTGAATAAATAAAATAGTAATGATTCACAGCCTAAGTCAAACCAAATCTGAAAATGTCTTAGGTTCAGATTGTGTCTGAGCCTAATAATTGCAGTGAATCCTTGTTTCAAATTATTGATGAAAATTGTAGAATTTTACATTGTTTCGAAAATTCAGCACTATTGTTAGTGTTCCTAACTTTTACTAATGACCTTTATCTAGTAAATTATTTCAAACAATTGATCCTTTATGAAACTGTTCTACAACGTCCAAAGAAATTCTCCTGCATTAAAACTAAGGTTAGGTCAATTGGCGAACATAAATACAACGCATTAAATCTAAACTTAATCTTGCAGGGCGTATGATAAATATATAACATGAGCAGAATATCACCTTAGAAAAATAAAAAGTGTTGTTCTAGAGCAGAAGTACAATTATTTCATCTTGTTTTGAAAAATTGCGACCTAGCCTATCAAAGCTTTTACAAAGCAGTATTTTCAAACCCAAACAAAGCAATAGCTACAAACAAATAATTAAAAGTTATTACTTACAGTCATCTAAATTATCTCCGTCTTCAACGTGTAATGTGTCTGAAAATAAAACAAATCGTCAGTGACAGAAAACAATATTATTACTTAAATAATTATTTTAACCACATAACAAGAAACTCACCCGCCATGATGAAACAAACAAGGAGTTACGAACCACGTGACTTATCAAGTAATGCGCAATTTATGAATTGTTTCTTCTCATTGGATAGTACTCTAGCTTTACTACTCCTTGATGCAAAGCTTGTGATTTTTCTTGCTTTCTCATTCTATGCATCAGATACATATTTTCTACAGGATAATTTCTTCAAGTCTACTTATTAGCCTAAAGTCTTATTATTTTCATGAAATTAGCCTCGTTGTTATATTGTAACTCAGCTTGCTTAAACTTTGATTAGATACTGAAGAGGTAAAAGATAAAATAGAACTAACTAGCAAAGGCTCCGATTTTTGTTTTGTTTTTGTTATCGCATGATTATTTTAATAATATTATAATGTGTCTAAGTTATGAAATTGAGTTTATATCTTATTTCAGTTTACACAAATAATGAAATAAAATTGATCTTGGAAGACATTATGGATGGGGTACCGGTAATAAATTAACAAATTAATAAATCAAATTGATTTTTAGGATTTTTTTAAATTTAAGAATTAAATTATTTATTTTATTATAGACTAACTACAAATAATATTACAGCCCATACCTGAAAGTATCCTGTTCTGGGATATTTCTATGGCTCCAATTTTATTGATTTGTAATTTGTACTAATTGGAGAAACAACGTTCAATATAATAAGTACAGAATTGTAATATTGAGATCAATAAAAAAATTTGGTATTATAGGGAGGCCACTATTTTAAGACTTTTTTATTACATACTATTTTTAGTAGAAACCTAGCAACTAAACATACTGTGACTTAAATACTATAGGTTAGAACTTTAGGCTATTTTTTAAATTTGTTATTGTTGCATTTCTATTGTTTACTAAAACAATACCTAGCCTAGCAACGTTTAAAATAAACGGTACCAGGAACTAACACATACTTTCTCACAAACATATTTAAATTATTAAACAGATTCACTGTGACTTCGTAATTGTAGGAGAGGTGATATTAAAGTAGGAGATTAACTAATAAATATTATTATTATTATCTAAGAGAAATAGCTATTCAATTGATTTCGAACAAATTTGCACCAAACACGTCAATTAGGCCTGTATAGATGCACAAAAAACAGTTTTTGAAATTTTTTGAAAAACAACCCCCTTTTCGGCCAAAAAAACCCCAAAAATCAGTTATTATTATTAGCTAAATGAGAATTTTTAGAAAGATGCAGTTTTTTGCATACGGTAGATACATTAAGTGCGACAAATAAGCAAAATTTTATCAAAATCGTTAAAGCCATTTTTTTATAAAAAAAAAATAATGACTGATTTTTTGGGGCTTTTCTAGCCAAAAAGGGGGTTGTTTTTCAAAACCTTTTTTTCGTGCATCTATACAGGTCATTTAATTGACATGTTTGGTGCAAATTTGTTCGAAATCGACAGAAAAGTTTTCTCTCTAGCTTTGCATAGGTACATACAGACAGACATTTTGTAAAAAAAACACTTTTTTGAACTCAGGGGGTCCCAAAACGGATATTTCCACAAAAATCTCAACATCGACTTTTCTTGCGATCTCTATACTTTCTCTATACTATAGTATAGTGAGAAAGTAAAAAATAGTGGCCTCCGTATAATAATACGTTATAAGTACCTACCAAAACAATTTTTTTTGAGGTTGGCAAAGGCAGTCATTCTGATTTAAATAAAAACCCGAACCACAAAACAAGGAGCAAAAAACTATAACTAAACAACTAAATTATAAGTTAAGACTTTAGTAGTGTTAAAACCCTCTGAGGATGATGACCATGTCATCGAAATGTACATAAGGGTAAGGTACAATTTAGTTGTTTAGTTATAGTTTTTTGCTCCTTGTTTTGTGGTTCGGGTTTTTATTTAAATCAGTGCGATTTTGTCACCACAGTGCTCTTTTATTTGTTTAAAGGCAGTCATTGTTGGAAAAAGTATAGATTTTTCATAGTAAAAATCGTACTTTTATACCTAACGATCCTCTTGTCTGATATGATAAGTTGTAAAAATGATAGTACCATATTTCAAAATCATGATAGTTTAAAGCCGCGTTTACACTTGTAGCTGGATACCTGTATAGCTCGGTTTCATAGCTCTACTATATTCTAATATTAACGTTTTTCTAGCAACTACAAATAGCTGTACTGAAATTGTCATTCTTTTACTTAGAATTAACGCTTAACTTAACTTTCTAAATTTACATTGATTATGATTTTCCTTTTTTTATATTTAATTCAAATTTGTTAATATTAATAATATTTTTATTATGAACTACCGGTATTTATTTACTATTATTAAATTGGGAATAATTCTTTGTCTTCACGGAACAGATGTTTAAAGAGTCTTTATACTTTTGATTACAAAAATCCGCGTAATATTCAACCAATCAGAGGTTCGTGGTATCGGGTACCGGTTCAAATACGTGGAATTGTGTGACTTACTTCGTTGAATACGTGAATTGTCTACTTTATTATAAATACTTAATAATGAAATCGCTCAAAAGATTGATTTCTTTGGAAACCTTATGTATTCTTATTTAATAGAAGATATTGTATACAATGGATCCATTTGCACGATATCTTGGTTCTGGCGACGTTAGGCCTAATTCTTATTGCAAATGTTTAATTTTAATTGAGTTTCCTTATTTCTGCAAATCTCTTTAGTTTTTACTTTCTCCCCCTATACCATAGTATATGGAGAAAGTATTGTATTCGTCAAAATTTTCGAGTTTGAGTTTTTGGTGGAAATATCCGTTTTCGGTCCCCCTGAACCTAAAAAAGTGGTTTTCGGAGTGATGTCTGGGTGTGTGTCTGTGTATGTGTGTCTGTGTGTTTGTGTGGATGTTATCAGACCTAGAGCCTAAACCAGTCGTCCGATTTTGATGAAATTTGGTATGGAGGTACTAATCCACGGTATCTCCAGGATTTTTTTCATTTTTGTGCATTTTTAATTTTTAAGGGTAATTTTCCCATAAAAACCCTTAAAATAACGGAAAAATCAACTTTTCTCAAAAACGGCTCTAACTATTTTGATTAAAATTTTATAGTTTATTAGGGACCTAAAGTACTATAAACTGTAAAATTTTAATCAAAATCGTTCGAGCCGTTTTTGAGAAAAGTTGTTTTTTCCGTTATTTTATGGATTTTTATGGGAAAACAACTTTAATACAAAATCACCTCTCCTACCCCACCCTACAAGTCACCGTGAATCTGTTTAATAATTTAAATATGTTTGTGAGAAAGTATGTGCCAGTTCCAGGTACCGTTTATTTCTTTTGGATGTTGTAAATTATTTACAGTGCATTGGTTATAATTTTGCTATCCGGAAATTGTAGGGATGCGGAATACTACCCCCCGGAAAACTACCCCCCAGGTGAAACGTGACGTCACGAAATCTGCCAACTAACCAATATGGGAGCCGTGTCCGCGACTGGAATACTAAACCTCTAGCAAAAGCGGGTCGCCGGAATACTACCCCCCGGAAAATTACCCCCCCAAGCAGGTTCTTACAATTATACTGTTATCGGCAACATACTGTGACTAAACAGTTTAGGTTAGTCCTCTATTTTTTTTTAATTCTAATTATATCGAAACTTGAGTGTGCGTGACTGGAAAACTGCCCCCCCCCGATCTCTGACGTCAAAATGACGTAGGAACCTGCTTGGGGGGGTAGATTTCCGGGGGGTTGTATTCCGGCGACCCGAAATTGTTGATTTTAGTGTTAATACACATGGTCGTGATGGCAGAAATAAAATGAAGGTTAAGGGGGCACTCCACCTTAAAAATCGTCAAAAACACATTTTTCTACCATTTTTTTCTTTGCAGTTTTTTATTCACTATATTTTTCTGAAGAGATTGATATATAATAAGCAGGGAAAATGTTATTCTAACCCATTCAAATCTAACGATAACTAACGATAATTTTGAGTCAATAGTTCAAGGAATGTAGAAAGAAAATTCAAATGATAAAAACTTAACCGTAAACAAAAACTGAAATATAAAGAAGGAAAGACCTATGGAGCAGGATAGTTTTAGTGTAACTAATTCAAACATACTATGTATATTAAGTAATATAAAGAAATATACTTGCAAAATTTGCTTAGCAACTGATGTGGTGTTTGTTTTCTTTTGTGGGCTGTTTTCCGAAAATTTGATTTTTACGCGTTTTGAATCACAGTGGCGGGCAAAGTTCTATTAGAGATATCTTCTTGATTTTTTATTTTATTTTGAAGGTAACATCTATGACCTCTAGCATAGAATAGTTGAGATGTTACCTGTAAATATTTTTTTCAAAATTAATAATTAATTTTTAGTTTTTTAAAATATTTTAATAAACAAATTAAGTTATTTTTTCAAAAATTATTTAAAATATAGCAATTCTATGCTAGAGGCCGTTACAGACAATGTCCTCTACAAAGTAAAAAAAAAAAAACTTAGAACCTTTCTTTCATAGTTCTTGAGTTAGGCATGCCATAGTAAATGCTTGTTTTTTTATGAAAAAGCCCCCCCTCTCCCCCGAGGGGGTGAAGGGTCTAGGGACTTGAAAATGTGGCAAAAATTAATTCTTACTTATAACAACTCTTAAAAAAATATGGTTATGAGTGCCCTCTTAAGGTGGGGGGAGCTATATATAGCTCTGCTACAAACAAATTGCACTTCTAACAGAGCTATATAGCTGGGCTATATGTTTTCTTTGATCTTTACCGACAACCAACGGATAGCTTGTTTTCTGCTATCTAGCCATGGAAATCTGCTAAATAGCCGAGCTATGTAGCCGGAACTTTAATGTCGTTTTAATTAATTTGTAGCTTGACTATATAGCTCAACTATATAGCTCTCCAGCTACAAGTGTAAACTCGGCTTTAGAGTGATAATTAATATACGACATACAACAATTAGAAAATACCACAAGCTTAAAATAACCAGCAAGTCTAGATTAAATTAAATTACTAACAAGGAAAGCTAGACATTTTTAAAACTACTGTTTTCTAACATAAATAATTAAATTTTATTGAAATAATTCATTTTGTCACATTATAAAACATTATTCCTGATTTTAATAAAAACAAATTTACTAAAGAATTAATTGTAGGCTTAAATTCCACTAATGCTAACAACTAATATTTAGATAGGTAATGGTAAGACATTGGGTGGAATGAATAAAACTAGTAAATTCTAGGTACCGGTACCGGTAGTATTTTCTAACTAGTTTTAGCTCATTCTTAATTCCGTGTAAATAAAAATTTGCTACGACTAGTTAGTTTATACTAAGGCCATCACCGGATAAGCTAGTACATTCTAATTAATTATTTAGAATAAACTAAGCCCTAGCAGGCTCGGACGGGCTCATTGAAAAGGGCGGTGGACAACCGTCGCCGAGGGCGCCCACGCCCATATATATATATATATATATATCAAAACCTTGTTTTTGTAACTGTATATTACTTCGTGTACTACATCTTGTTTATCACATATTATTGAATTGTTGAATTGGGTTTTGACTGTATTAGTGTATTTGTATTACATAATCTCCTGACATTGGAAGGTTAAGATAAATGAAACAAGGCGCTTCGGTTTATTAATTGCTAATGTATTTAATCATCGTACAATACATTGTTTACTAGTGTTGAGGTAAGTGATAGAGACAAACATTAAAAATATGTAAATGGTCCTAAAATGTTATAGTTACTAACACTTAGTAAACTCCTCATTTCTGTGCTTGAGTCACACAATTTGTTTATTATGGTTTCACTCTCAATTTTATTCATAATATCCTTTTCACTTTGCATGATTATTAAAGATTCAAGATTTTGATTTGTCATTGTGGACCTCAGACGAGTTTTAATAAGTTTCAATTTGGAAAATATTCTTTCACAGCTAACTTGGGTTAATGGAATTGTAAGGAAATATTTGTAAACTTTATAAAGTTCTTTGTATTGCAGGCAATACATATTATAGTCAACAAGCACTTTAAATGCACACTTTATACAAGTGTTACTTGTCTTTGCTTCAGTAGACTTTACCGACTCGAGATCAAATTTATCTTCGTCGCCACCTTCAAAGTCTTTGTGATCTAGTTCATTATCTGATTCCTCTTCTGACTCACTCCCCCTCATTTCTAAATATTCATTGGAAATGGAGGGGTTTGAAATTTGCGGCCATACTTCAATAAACGATGCTAATTCCTCTCTTAGTTTTTCTTTGTCTATAGATGGTATGACTTCACAACCTTTGTCAAGTGCATTAGGAGGTAGCGGTTCTTAAAAAATGGCAAATCTGTTAAGGTCAAAACAGGCTAAATCAAGGTACAGCTGTTTTTTATTAACAAACCGGGTTTCCATTGTTTGTATAATAGTATCCAAGACAACATTAAATACAGAATTTCTGAAAATTTCCTACGGGGTTGATCCAACATGTTCATCATCAGCTAACTCTCCTGACAGCTTCTTAACCTTTTTGCGTCGTTTCATTTTCAGATCACTCAGCTCAGTTTCGATTGTCACATTTACAATTGATCCACCTGTTTTGGATCTTTCATCCACGATTTCATTAATTTTTAAAGAAAAGTTATTAGCAGCATTCAAAGTTTCATTGAATTTTGTTCTTAAAAGTGTCAGTTGAGAAAGAGAAGAGTGGACCAGTCTCCAGGCTTGGGCATAATCTAAGTTTTTGGTTTGTAGATAGTCAGATAATGGGGTGGTAATTTTGAATACTTGCAGGAATGTCATTGCAATTAAAATGGTTTCAAAACTCAATAATTTGTTTAAAATGGCTGCTGCATCATTTCTGATTTTTGAATTAAGTTCTGAATCATTGGATATCTTAAATAATGCCACTGCCAATTGAAAGTAGACATGTTTAACTGGCTTAGATTGACTTATCCCCAATCCAGCTTGATCACTCGTTGTCCTTGTCCAGTAATCAATTCTTCCAAACACTTTGGTTGTTGCATCACTTCGACTTCGCCACCTAGTTGCTCCAATCGATTCTAGTTTGAATGTTGGATTTTCTGCAATGAACTTCTGTAGTCATTTCAAGGACTCTTTTAAAAATACTTGGGCTTCTTGAAGCAAACCGAAAAATGATATGGTTGCTGAAAGGCACTGAGCTGTGTCCGAGAGTATGAGGTTAAGGACGTGTGCATAGCACCATGTGTGGATGTGGTTTGGAATTACATTGGCTAATTGTGCAGTTAACCCATTATACTTCCCACTCATATTTGAAGCCCCATCAAAAGAATTTGCTACGCAATTCTCAAGGGGAATCTTTGCTCCTCCAAAGCATTTTTCAGAGTATTAAATAATCCCTCCCCTGTAGTTGAATGAACACACTGTAGTGCAAAAAGTCTTTCAAACACTTCTTGCCCCTTTACATATCGTATTACAAAAGCACATTGGTCGTTACTTGCTACGTCGACCGTCATGTCCATCATGATTGCATAGTTTGATGCATTGTTTACTTCTTCAGATATTATTGTCTTTATTTCTTCTGTGATAATTTTTATTATTTTAAGCAGGGTGGTTTTACTTTAAAATGTCACGAGACTACCTCGCCCTTCTTGTTTATTCTTCTTAATGACGTCTTTCAAAGACCCTTTGTCTTTCCTCTTTTCTTCTCTTGTTTTATGCAGAGTTTGACTTTTAATTGTTACATTTTGTAGATGTTTTTCTAACACAGTGTCATATTTTCCCATTAGACGAATTATCTCTAAAATATTTCCATGATTTGTCTCGTCGTCAAGAATATAGGCCGATTCAGTTGTCCCTCGAAAGGGCAATCCTTGTTGAGCAATGAGCTTGAGGACATCAATTACAATTTTTATGACGTATCTTCTTTCTTCTACTTCTTGCTTCCTTTCATCAGCCTGTTTTTTTTTAAAGTAGGTCAAACGTGCTTGTCTTTTGTTTTATAACCAGAAAAGACTTCACAGCCTCTATATGAGACTTCGAGCTTTCATGCACTTCGACTCTTTGGTGAACGTATTTCCAATCATTGAACCCAGTACAAAATACTGAGCTTCCACCACTAAAAGCAATGCATATAAAGCAATGCAGATGTTTTTTTCTGTATTATAAGAAATCCAGTTTCTAGAAAAAATTTGACCATCTAAATTAACGCTGAACAACACCTTTTTGTCATGGAATGGAAGTTCATTTTCACCTGGTTGCTTTGGATGGTAGGATAAGTATGCTGTTAAGTCATGTTGGGCGGGTTTCTTAAAATAGTCTATCTCTTGGTGCAAGCAGTCATCGTACTCATTGTCATAAGTATTTTCAGTTGAGTATAACTGGATAATACTAGGTATTTTCTGCTCTAATACTTTAGATTGAAATGCATATGCATCTGATTCTGATTCATTCGAATGTGGAAAATTTAATCTAACTTCCGGTCTTGTTTCTTTGCTAAATGTAGAGCTTGAGTTGTCACCGATGTCCGAGGTTGAATCGTATACATGTTCCGGGGATTTCTGTTGTGTTGTTGTTGTTGTTAAATTCGGAACTATTTCTTGGCTAAAGCTACTTGATTGTGATTCTGTGGGAACTTCATGTGGTTTAAAAAAGAAACTACTTATTTTTGAACAAGCTTTAGCTGATTCCTGCATTTGCTGTTTTTTCTTCTCTTGTCTAAATTCATGTCCACTTTTCTTCCGCTTTTTTTCATCCATAATTCTTAGGGTAGTGTAGTCACTGGTCTGGAATAAAAGTTTAAATTTGTAGTCAAAGATTGTTACAAAAAGCATGTGGGTTCAAATCGGGCCGTCAAATATATATATAAAAATATATACATAATGAACTTCGAGCCACGCACAGGCCTTGATTTTATTAAATATAAAAACCACAGATATTTGTCAAAAAGACTTTTTAGACCGTCTTTAATCAAACAAATTTACCTTATAAGAATGAAATTGAGGAAGTAATAAACAATAATTTAACTACAAATGTGGTATCTATTTAGTAATTTACGTGCCTGCTCTATTTGAGCAACATTTTTATAAATTAAACCTTGGTTTACATATACAGTAGACTTCCGATAATCCGGCACGTTCGGGACTTTTCCGATACCGGATTACCGGAAATGCCGGATTATCGGGCGGTATCGTGTGTGATCGCTGTATCGTAATTCATACAATGAATACAGCTCCTACATGATATTAGAAAGCAAGTATCTTTTACCAGTAACATAAGGATAAACGTTTCTACTCAAAAGAATACTGTACAGAATAGAACAAAACTTATTTTTTATTGTACACCCTATATTATACACTATGGATACTACAGCAATACAATGATATAACTACAGAAGGTCTACAGTGATCTTTCCTACAGTAATTTGTAAACTAAATCATTTAAAAAAATCTCTAATGTCCTTTTGTTTTCTAGAGTCATTTTTCCTTTTTATAAAGTTATTTCTCACAATATGCAAATCAATTATTTCTGAAGAGTTATAACGTGAGTTTGCTTCAGCAAACGCTATAAACTTGTTCAATGCGTTTTCCGCTTCAACCCAGCTGATCCGTTCTTTTTCTTCTATTTCTTCATCGTCTGACTCAATATCTTCAATAGGTTGAGAATTGACAACACTTTGAAGAATTGTTTCATCTGTAAACTCTTCCTCAATAGGTAAATTCTTATCGATCTCAACCCATTCTATAATTTCCTTTTCGGGAATATTTTCCAAAGAATTGTTTCCACTTTTGATAATATCAAGTAATTCTGTGACTAAGCCCAAATCTTCTTCTTCGTCAACAGTTTGATCTGTTGAACCATCTTCGGCGGCAGCATTGGGTTTCCAAAGTTTTCTCCAGCATCTTTGTAAAGTAACTTCTTTAACTTGAGACCAAGCGAGTGCAATAGCATATACAGCATCCTTGACATTAAATTTCTTTTGAAATTCGGTTACATCACAGTCGGAGTTTAAAAGGTTTTGAACAAAGGAGCTCCTATAAAAACATTTCAAGTTTTGGATAACACCTTGATCCATGGGTTGGATCAAGGAGGTAACGTTAGGGGTCAGAAGTGTTGCAAATATGTTGCCAGAAACTAACTCGACTATAGGCGGATGGGCTCTGCAATTGTCCAAAATAAGGAGGGCTTTGCTATCTTCTGGTAGTTTCAGTTTTTTAAAGTTTTCCTTAACCTGTGGGACAAAGTGATGAAAAAACCAGTCTTTAAATAAGTTTGCAGTCATCCAGGCATTTCTTTGAGCATCATAATAAACAGGCAAATTTGTAATATTTTTTAAAGCTCTCGGTTTTTTTGATTTTCCGATTACAAAAGGTGTTATTCTGTGGCTCCCAGACGCATTGGCGCATACTAAAACTGTCAATCTATCTTTATTTTTTTTAAACCCCTTAGCTGCTTTTTCTTCTCCCGAAGCTAATGTCGATGTTGGCAAACAACGCCAAAGTAAGCCTGTTTTATCGGCATTGTACACTTGATCAGCTGATAGGTTATTTTCAGTAACGATTTTTTTAAACTCGCCAATGTATTGTTTTGCCGAGTCTTCATTTGCTGATAGTGTCTCTCCCGTTACATCAAGTTTGCGAATTCCATGTCGAAATTTAAAGTTTCTCAACCAACCTTCTGAAAAATTACACTCACCATCTACGATATTCAAATCTGCTTTAAATTTCTTACCTTTTTCTACAATCATAAGGCCCGTAATAGGCTTTCCTTCTGCACGTTTTGCACAAAACCATTTGTATAGTACGCTATCCAATTGTTCCAACTTTGGTTTCTTTAAAGTTTGCCTAGAGTCCATTTTGTGTGTTGTTACAGACTGAGAAGCAAAACGCATAAGTTCATCTTTTTGTTTTTTAATATCATAAATGGTTGAAGAACCAATATTAAATTCATTCATTAAAATGTTTCTACTCTCACCTTTCTCCAATCGTTTTATGATCTCTAGCTTTTGATTGATGCTGAGAGTGACGTGTTTTCGTTTTTGCCCCGCACTGTTTTTGCCACTTGTCGACGCTTTCGAAAACATGTTTACCTACGTTCCAAATTCGATTTTAAATTGAAATTAAATGCCTGCAAGACGTGAACTGTAAATCACTGTTTGCACTTTCAACTACAGCACTAAATCACAACAGTCAACTATTTGTAGTGAACTAAGCAACTAAGCGATGCAACAAAGTTACGAGAAAATGGCGAACTAACACAGTACACAGTACAGTCACAGCTCAGCGGACCTGTCTGAAACGAGTCTCGAGCTCATCCGAGGAAACCCGAAGTTCACCGAAGTACAATCTAGCACTTTAGGCCTACTGCATTGCAGAACCACTACTTTTACAAGCATGTTTGTGCCCGTAATATCGTAAAACAAATTATTATGTAAATATCCATGATGGTGCCGGACTATCGGGCGTTCCGGACTATTGAATGCCGGACTATTGGAAGTCTACTGTAATAAATATACAAGAAAAAATGTAGAAATTAAATATAAAGAAAATATTAATAGGAAAATTAATAAAAGAAAACGTTTTAAACCTATTATTTAAAGAAAACGTAGCTGTTGGTCTTAATTAGTAACTGCTTTTGTATAGACCCGTAGTTGCTTTGCTAAGGCATTACGCATAGGAAAGTCAACACTAATTACACGAATTCCCAAAAAAGTATGTTCTCCATTACTAAAAATAAATTTAGTTTTAAACAACCATTCACAAACGTTTTCGTAGTCATATTTAAATTCACAATGATTTCCGATTAATTTGAGTACACGGAAACCTATATAACAATTTACAATTTTTTTTAAATTTTGGTAAATCGTTTACTCTTGATAAATGAATTATTACTAATCCGTTACAAAAAAATCATTTGTTATACAAATAATTGGCATAGGCGTAAAAACACTACATACAACCTTTTGTATGTAGATCTTGGGTGAAAGGTAAAAATTTGATTTTTTCAAATAAATTTTGTCTATTTGTAAAAGGATTAAACTTTTGCAATGTAACAGCAAATAATAAATCCCTATCAAAAAGAATGGTAAAATTATCAGATAACAGACGTACACTTTATTTTGAATTATTAAATATTATCAAAGAATTTGTTTCAAATAATTAATTATGTTAAATTACAATAATTTAGGATTTACCTGTTAAAGAAAATAAACTCTGAGTGTTTGTTATATTTGTTAAAACAATATTACATTATAATAGTCAATCTTAACTAAGAAAAAGAAGAATTAATTTTAAAACAAATTTAAGATGATGTAAACAACAATCAGCTGACTGTTTTGATAGTAAATTGAGTGTTACTTACTTTTGTTTAGGTTATAGTTTTATTATTCTATTAAACTTGTTATTAATATAATATATAGTTTTTAATATATAAGGCATTATCGTTGTAAATACTTGAATAACTGCCGTCGTAAACTCGTAATTAATAATCGCGTCAAGTGTCAATGTCGTCCACCTCCACCTGTCACTGGCTGCATTCGGTTTTGTGGCGGTGTAGCAGAAGAGAGGAGGGGGAGAGTGAGAAGACGAGTCTATTATGCAGTCGAGGGGAAGGAGGTTTGGTTTGTGCAGGCGCTGAGTAGGGCGCTGGCATTACTACTGAGTAGGTACTGCCGAATGCGGAAGTGGCAATCGGCAATCTGAATTCCTTAATAATGTACTTTTTTACCTTACTAAGGTAATGTAAGTTTTAAGCCCTTGCTACTTGCTACTCACCTAATTATTCTGAATAGTTACTGAATAATTAGGTACGTAGGTAGGTAGGTAGGAGATGGTATGAATCATTTATTTATTATTTATATATGCATTTTAATATTCTTAATGCTAAGGCAGTGAAAATATTTGGTGTGAATATTTTTGTTACTAGGACGGGCGCCTTCGGCGCCCTAACGCGAGGAGGACGCACCGGGACACGTCCCGGTGTCCCGGTGGGCCAGCCCGGGCCTGAGCCCTAGTAAATACTTGGATGCCGCGCTTTCAAGTCTCAACATTAAATAATCCAAGTGTCACTCTTTGTTGCTTGTCTAGCTCACTTCTGTTTCATTTGCCTGTAAGTAAGGGTGTGTAGGTAGTTGACATGATATCTGATGAAGAGTTTGATGAACAAGTTGATGAGGTGGACAAGAGTATTGATGATATTGCATTATTGGTCAAAATAGTTAGCAAGTATCCAGTTGTGTTAGACAAATCAAAACCACCCTCTGTAATGGAATAAAAACTAAAGCCTTAACATTAATGACTGAAGAATTTTGTAAAGTTACAGGAAAGATAATAATTGAAACGTAGTTGAAAAAACTCTTGAATAAAATGAACACTGCTTTGAAGAAGAAAACTGATTTGAAAGCTGAAGGAAACAAAGTGATAAAACTTAAAGATTATTAAAAGGACTTATTAAACATCATGAGTAAAGAAGAAAATCCTGTATTCAGCAAAGTGCTTAGTCGGTTGACAAAATACTCCAGCCATCAATCCTTTCCCAAACACTTTTAAAATCTTAAATACAAAATTCAATCGTATACAAGATTTAGTAAATTTGCTAACATATTTATAATACCCACCCAGATCAGCTAGGTTCCGCAGTAGAATTTCCATTTATTGGCGAGAGGAGAGTGCTCCACCTCGAGTCTCTACGTGATCAGGCAAAAACTCAGATGTGAAAAAAATCGATGTTCTCATCCATACCTCAGTAACTGTTTATTATTTATATTTCTTTGTTCCAGGTAAGTCTTTCTCCCACTAACTTGCATAAACATTGCCATTTTGTTAGCAACTGATTAAAATTAGTCTGTTGTACCCCTGGCTTGAAAAATATAAAGAACTAGGGGCTCAGACCCTGGACGCTTCGCGTCCCAACCCCGCCTCGGCCTTCGGCCTCAGATGGCTGCTTCGCTTCGCTCGCAGTTGGAAAATTCGCTAAAGAATCTTGTTAATCTTTGGCTCGTTTATACATAGGTGACCGAGCACAAATCAGCTGTTTTATTTGGCAGCTGACTCAAACTCATTAAACATTTTCTCCATAAGATTAACATGGGAAATTTGAACGATTGTTTGGCGGAGCTCCTTCTTAGGTTAATAGCGGCTAAAGGGATGATTGGATCTTGAATCTGACGGAAAATCTTTTCTTTGAAATTTAATTTTCTACAACTTATGTATTTAAAATTTTTGCTATCACTTACCGTTTTCTTACTAAATGCGCTCAAAGTAAGAAATTGAAGAAACTGAAAAAATCGAAAAATCTTTCCCACCCAAAAGGTGCTTCCAAAATTTAAAAATGTTAAATTCTGGCAAATTTCCCTAAGGTTTCTCGTCGAGAGCTTTAATTCAAGTATGAGGTCGAGGGGGGTACGATTACAGGAAGTGCCTAATAATTAATGTCAGTGAATAAGTGAAACCGGCTAGCTTTAAAAACGTTGGGCGGAGCTTCCCTTCTCGGATGAATAGTGGCTAAATGGATGATTGGATCTTAAATCTGATGAAAAATCTTACGTCTGAAATTAAATTTTCCACAACTTTTGTATTTAACAATTTTTGCTATCTCTTACCGTTTTCTTACAAAACGCGCTCAAAGTGAAAAAATAAAAAAAATCGAAAAAAAATTTCCCGCCCAAAAGGTGCTTCCAAAATTAAAACATGTTAAATTCTGGCAATTTTCCCAAAAGTTTATCGAGAGCTTTAATTCAAGTATGAGGTCGAGGGGAGTGCCTTACGAGAAGTATGAGTACGATTACGGGAAGTGCCTAATAATTAATGTCAATGAATCAGTGTTACCGTCTAGCTTTATATAAGTAGATATACTGTCCCTGGTTAGTAAAATCTAATGTTTATTCATTCGGCAAGTATAGAATATTCTAGTTATCAGGTGAGATTAGAATTGATTAGAGGTAGTACATTCTTTGCAGTTTTATTCATATCAAACATAGAATATGCTTGAAATTGCCTTAGTTTAAGCAAATACTAGTTTTTATTCATTCCACCCATAGATGATGAAAGTGGTGACTACTGGGCTGCAAGAGGTCTTAAAGTACCTTACCTTATTATGTAGATTGTTCTAATAAGGTGTGCAGTACTTTTTTTTAAATCATCTTAAAAGAATTACCTAAGTTCAAACAAAAATGTTATTTACGAACAAAAATATTTTATTAATAAAATGTCCTTAACCAAATTACAAATGGAAATTTAATGTTACATAATAAAATTGCTGACAATATAATATTATTCAACATAAATTAACAGATTTTTTAATTTACAAAAACATTATATATTATTGAAATTGTTTGAAGGAAACCATAATAGCAAAAAAGCTAGTTAGTGTGAAAATGAATCCTACATTTGATTATCTGTTCTGTAAGATTTTTTAGAAATTCAATACAAATTTGTAATTTTATGTTGGCTACAGGAAAAATGTATAGAATGAGGAGAAATTTATATATGAATTACTTTCATATACTAATTTAATGATTAAACAATGTTGTAAAACTGAGACTGTGTAGAATTAAAACACCTATAGTATTTAAAACTGACTTTTTTTATTAATGACAAAACCTTTATTAAATTTTAATTCCTTTGTCCAATTTTGAAGTCAACAAATAAATAGACCATCTTCTAATATTACAGTATTTGTGAAGTTGTAATAATTTCATTCTAATTAATACAGAGCTCCATTGTATCATTTTCAAGAACTGATTGCACTTAACCTTTTTAATTCTTAGCTAAATTTATAAGTACAAACATTGGGTTTGTGTTTGTATCATTTCTTATAATAAGCTGCATAAAATTAATTGTCATACATAAAAAAACTGATAAACAAATGTGTAAAACCTACAAGGGAAGCAATTAAAAACTAGCCTACATGTAGGTAGTCAACTTTAATACTTATAAATATATAGATTACAAGCTGTTTGGATAAGTATGGATAAAAACAAACAAAATGTATCAAAATGTTATTTTGTTTTTATCCTATTATTCTAAAATAAACTCTTGTTGGTTATTTTACAGGCTTGTGCCTTGGAACTAATTGTACAATTAGTTGCTTGAGTTTCATAAATTTAGAATATACTGATGGGAACATGATTTAAAAAAAAGGGCAGCCACCCACTGTCTGCATGGTATTGATCTGCCTGTTAGATAAAGCTATTTTCATCTTTTTCATAAGTTTCTTTAATTTGCCTTCCTAGAACTTTCTAGTTTTATACTACTTTCTCCACTCACTCATGACAGCTGCGGGAAGCTCATTTATCTGACATGAGCCAGGCTAATAACCCTTGGCTGGCTGTATGACTCACCTACTCTGTTGGCACTTTTTTTTAAAAGCAATACAGTTTTAAAACAATGTTTATTGAACTGAAAGATAAATATTCTAAGCAAAATGATACAAAATAAACGGTACCAGGAACTGGCACATACTTTCTCACAAACATATTTAAATTATTAAACAGATTCACGGTGACTTGTAGGGTGGGGTAGGAGAGGTGATTTTGTATTAAAGTTGTTTTCCCATAAAAATCCATAAAATAACGGAAAAACCAACTTTTCTCAAAAACGGCTCGAACAATTTTGATTAAAATTTTACAGTTTATAGTACTTTAGGTCCCTAATAAACTACAAAATTTTAATCAAAATCGTTAGAGCCGTTTTTGAGAAAAGTAGATTTTTCCGTTATTTTAAGGGTTTTTATGGGAAAATTACCCTTAAAAATAAAAAATTCACAAAAATGAAAAAAACGCATGGAGATACCGTGGATTAGTACCTCCATACCAAATTTCATCAAAATCGGACGACTGGTTTAGGCTCTAGGTCTGATAACATCCACACAGACAGACACACACATAGACATCACTCCGAAAACCACGTTTTTGGGTCCAGGGGGGCCCAAAACGAATATTTCCACCAAAAACTCAAACTCAAAAATTTTGACGAATACAATACTTTCTCCATATACTATGGTATAGGGGGAGAAAGTAAAAACATTATAAATAAAACACACTATTCAAAATGTTGTTTTTGCAAAATGAGAGGGGCAAACACTATGTACAGTATGTATATTACATTTACAAAGTAATTACAGTAATGTTGAACTCAAAAATATAGCTACTCCTACCAATTTGGGTTCAACTCATTCTATGGACTTGTTTTTATAAAAACTATATAGACTAGTTAGTCATGAATGTTTGGTAAATAAGAAAAGAAACAATAAAAGAAATTCAATTAGCCGAGGTCAATATATACATATTTATTGTCTGACTGCAGCGTAAAGTGAACTTTACGACCTTAAAATAAAAACAAATTTTCATTGGCAGCTCGTGGCGCCCTCCGGGGTAGCTGACCCACTTACCCTCACCTAGGGACGGCCCTAATTGTTCTATGTGAACATCTATTCTTCCAATTTTTACTTTCTCCACCCTATACGTAGTATATGGAGAAAGTATTGTTTTCGTAAAAATGTTCGAATTTGAATTTTCAGTTGAATTATCTGTTTTGGTGCTCCCAGAACCCCAAAAAATTTTTTAGTGCAATTATCTGTGTTGGTGCTCCCTGAACCCAAAAATATTTTTAGTGGAATTTTTTGTTTTGGTGCTCCCTGAACCCAAAAAAGTGTTTTTAACGTGGTGTCTGTCTGTCAGTGTGTCAGTATGTATACACGACCAGAGAGGACACTATTGGTCCGATTTTCATGAAATTTGGTATGTAGGTACTAAACCCTAATATCTCCAGGCGTTTTTTTCATTTTTTGGAATTTTTAATTTTTAAGGGTAATTTACCCCTAAAAACCCATAAAAAACGACAAAAATGCAAATTTCTCAAAAACGGCTCTAACGATTTTGATCAAATTTTCAGTATTTATAGTGCTTAAGATGCCAAACAAAACGACACTACCCGTTTTTATCAAAACTTCGGCGTTTTATAATTATGGGGAAATGTTAAAAAATAAACAAGTTTATGTTGTCAATCTAGCATCGCGGTCACGGCCGCACGGGGTAGCACAACGGTAGCGAATACGGCCAGTAATTCAAAGGTCGCGTGATCGAATCCCGCCTGGGACAATAATTTTTTTATACGATTGACGTAGGTAGAATATTTTTGTTTTGTTTTGTTCTAAAAAG
>JAGFPH010000134.1:318619-400902 GCA_018207615.1 Philaenus spumarius
ACACATACAGACACACACATAGACATCACTCCGAAAACCACTTTTTTGGGTCCAGGGGGGCCCAAAACGGATATTTCCACCAAAAACTCAAACTCGAAAATTTTGACGAATACAATACTTTCTCCATATGCTATGGTATAGGGGGAGAAAGTAAAAACATTATAAATAAAACGCACTATTCAAAATGTTGTTTTTGCAAAATGAGAGGGGCAAACACTATGTATGTATATTACATTTACAAAGTAATTACAGTAATGTTGAACTCAAAAATATAGGTACTCCTACCAATTTGGGTTCAACTCATTCTATGGACTTGTTTTTATAAAAACTATATAGACTAGTAGTCATGAATGTTTGGTAAATAAGAAAAGAAACAATAAAAGAAATTCAATTAGCCGAGGTCAATATATACGTATTTATTGTCTGACTGCAGCGTAAAGTGAACTTTACGACCTTAAAACAAAAACAAATTTTCATTGGCAGCTCGTGGCGCCCTCCGGGGTAGCTGACCCACTTACCCTCACCTAGGGACGGCCCTAATTGTTCTATGTGAACATCTATTCTTCCAATTTTTAGTTTATGTACATCTTAACAAAAATTTGGGTACATAAATACTTGGCGAGTTAAACAATTCATGAGTGCAGAATACTAGGAGCAGTGGTGTAGTAACAACAATTGTGGGGATTATTTATCTGGGTAATTTACAAGTCAAGCAAGGGTTCCAGAGGCCCCTTGATTTCGTTGTTGCAGTAACCAAAATTTTGATGCTCTCTGAGTGTAATTTTTACTGTTTTTATTAGGTTTTCAATGTTACTTTGAGAAAAAAAATTTTGTGGGTGCAACCCCAGAACTAATTCTTTTTATAGTAATAATTGAAACCATCATAACATTTGAATAACCAATTATTCGTAACATTGAACATTTTTCTAAGTAACATAATTTTAAATATATATATATATTAATACAATGTTATATCTCAATAAAAATAGCAATTTAAACCACAATATTACTAAATTTTTTAAAATTGTCCATAAAACTAAAATTTTCACTTAAGTAATTATGTTGCATTATCTGTGGGCAGAGTGCCGCTCCAGTTCCACTACAGTCAGTTTTTTTGAGCAAGCACAAAGGATGACTCAGTATCAGTTTTTAAGTCAATCCCCCCAAAAAAAACTTATACATTGCTCGGAAGATTCTAATAAGCCAAAGTGTGGTTACCTGGCCAGTGTCCGCACTATATTTTATGAAACCTGAACAATGTAATAATTTGAAAGAAAAAAATATGGATGAATGTAAAAATAAAATAACTTTGTAGGACTCATACTGGAAGGAAAGAAGCAAGGAGTAGATTTGTACTACTAAAGAAGAACAAGGCAATAAAAATAAAACTTATTTTCACTATTTTAAACAAAGCTACAACTTTCTTTTTAAAATTATAATAATTATAGGCGAAGAATAACAATAAATTTGGAAAACATAATAACTTTTATTGAGGGCACTTATGTTTTTTAAGGATTGGGGTAAAAACTTACCCCAAACACTTTAAAATAAAATAAATAAATTTATACTGTAATAATAAATTTATTAAACTCATCTTTACACTCACTGCATCCATAAAAAGTAGTTTTCCCCTTTTTTTCTTCTACACTACAATTGTGGCACCTAACTCTCTTCTCCAGCTTCTTAGGAAGGTGCTGCTGAACTGGGGTGCGTCTTGAGGTGCAAGCGTGAGGAGTAGGCAGAACCTGGATGAAACTCTCTATTATCTTGTCTCTGAATTGTAAGTAGGTAAGGGTGGATGTTCTTCGAATTCCACAGACAGGCGTCTGATAGTTGAAATAAAAACTTACCATCGTAGTGATTTTCGGGAGGGGGGGCGTTGAATAATAACTGATCATTGGATCAATACCACTCATTGACTTATTATAGGCAACTACCATGCTCGGCTTCTTTACAAGATTTCCCCTCCTATTTGTCACAACTTCAAATTCTGGGCCATGAGTTGTCGATATAGTCAAAACTTACGTTTATCTCGCCACTTCAATACAGTTACGTCTCCCTTTTGTCTGCTAACACTTTTTACCACATCCATCGATGTAGCCAGAAACCAAGTGGCCCTCAGGTGTGAAACACATCTCTACAGACAGCATACAAAGTTTCAGAACTTTACCATATACCGTTTTGAAATAAATTAATAAAAAGTTAGAAGTCATAGGCACACATTTGTGCCGCCGGTCTATTTTAATGATACCGACCGGCACATATATTGATATAGACCGGCTGGTCTATTGTAAGAAAACGTGTGGCTCAAATATGTGCCAGCTGGTCAATATTTAAGGAAAATTTGTTGTATTGCAGGAGCGAACGTGTTAAACATTATCAAAACTATACACAAATAAACAGTATAATATGCATTATAAAAATTTAACTTTAGTTTTTTATTTATACATATTTAATAATGTAGTATGATTTATAAGAGTTAAGAATCGTAAAACTATATTCTTATTTATGAAGACTCAGTGATTTTTTAAATCCTCTTTTAAACATTAAAATTCCTAGCACCAAGGACGGACCCAGCAAAGGGCGTTGCCCCTCCGTGTCAATAAAAATATAAATAAAACATGGCTGAAAAAAATGGAATGAATGGAGAAAATGTGTAAACTACATTAAGTACATACCCTACATTGCAGTGAAATTTGCCTACATGGTGATGAAAAACAAGAAAAACCTAAATTGTTAGAAAATGTTAAACGAAGTATAAAGCTAATTTCCAAAATAGCGCCAGGCAGGTAGCTGACATCTGTCTACTCTATCATACTATCACACCCACACCGATAACAGCGTGTCAAGTGAGTGTGAGTAGGGACAGTACATATAGTGTTCTGTGTTTCGTTTGCTGAGTTGCTACTTCTTTGTAACATGTGACTTCAAGCTCAAACTTGTGCCAGTGGAGATTTGTGATTTTTATGAGACTAACTGATGCCAAATTACAAAACATACAAATTTGTATAGGGCTACATGTAAATAAATATCAGTATACATTTTTACGATTTATTTGCTTCAAAGTATGATTTTAACAACAACAAAAACTAAAACCTACCCCCCCCCGGAGGTATTCCCTAATCCCTTCCAAAACCGCCATCCCCGTCCATACGTTTTGGATTCACCCTTGGCTAGCGGAATTGGGGAATAATAGGCATCCGGCTAGGTACGTTGAAGTATTATTATTACCAACCCAATTTCTATTGAGTAGTTCTAGTTCTAGTAGTTCTTGACTTCTCCTTAGGTGTGACTTCTTCTTAAAGATGCCTTCTTCTCGATTCCAGATTGGTTTTGATTCCCTCTTCTTAAAGCTGTCTTCTCCTCGACTGCTCCGACGTTGATACCTCCTTTTCTTTAAAGATGTTTTCTCCTTAAATCCTTTATGTCTTTTGGCAATACAAGCCTTCTTCTTATTGTTTCTTCTCATGATGAATTTACGGCCCGCTAATTACCGACCAGAGTTAGGAATAAACAAACACTGCTGTATTTTTCATGTACTTCCATGTATCTCTACACTATTTCCTTAAGCTGAGTCGTGTGCACGCCGCGCTGGTTTTTCCATAACTAACTTTTGAAACTGCATTCGCTGAACTTTCTGGGTTGTTTTCAGTCAAACGAGTCTTTTCCGTTACATTTATAAAAAATTCTTATTTCTAAAGTTATAAATATATATCTTGGGTCTAATATATTTGTTGTATTATTTCATGAATTTTGGTGTGATTATCATCTCTTAATTAGGCATCATTAAATTGATTTTGACTTACTATTGTTTCTTCAATGGTTTTGATTAGACTCAAGTAGTCAATCCTGTCCTCCCTGTCAATCCCTGACATCATGTAATCTCTCATCCCGCTGCTTTGACACTCCTGTCTGGACTTGTCTCTTGCAAAATTCTGTATTGTTTTTAATCCAAACTCTATAACTTTTTTGTCTGTGGCTTGATTTCGAATTTGAAAGTCTTGAGTGACTCGTGATCACTTTCTGAATCCTACCTCGTTCGAATGGTGTTTTTACTCCTAATATTTCTCCATTTATTCGCTTCGAAAGTTAATGCTTTTATTTTTAAATTTACTTTTTGTAAATTTTGAAAATTTATTGTTCTTATTTTTTTTGCCTTATCTTGAAACGCGTTAAACTGGTTTTGGATATTTTGTTACTTGATTAGATCCTGAGATAAGCTCCTTTTTATTTGTTCTAATTACTTGCTTTTGTTTTTAATTTTCCATTCCCCCTTTTACTTTCTCACTATACTATAGTATAAAGAAAGTATAGTGATTGCAAAAAAAATCGATGTTGAGATTTTTGTGGAAATATCCGTCTTGGGACACCCTGAGTCCAAAAAAGTGGTTTTTACAACATGTCTGACTGTATGTATACAAAGCTAGATCGAAAACTATTCGATCGATTTCAAACAAATTTGCACCAGACATGTCAAGTAGGCCTGTATAGATGCAAGAAAAACGGTTTTGAAAAATTTGGAAAAACAACCCCCTTTTTGGCAAAAAACTGTTATTATTTTTTAATAAAAAAACGGCTCTAACGATTTTGATAAAATTTGGCTTATTTGTAGCCTTTAATGTACCCTACCACATGCAAAAAACCGCACCTTTCTAAAAATTCTCGTTTAGCTAATAATAATAACTGATTTTTGGGGGGTTTTTGGTCATAAACAATGTTGTTTTTCAAAACCTTTTTTCGTGCATCTATACAGGCCTAATTGACGTGTTTGGTGCAAATTTGTTCGAAATAGATCGAATAGTTTTCTCTCTAGATAATAATAATAATAATATTTATTAGTTAATCTCCTACTTTAATAAAAAATCACCTCTTCTACCCCACCCTACAAGTCACAGTGAATCTGTTAAATAATTTAAATATGTTTGTGAGAAAGTATGTGCCAATTCCTGGTACCGTTTATTTAAGGGTGCGCCATACCAGGAAGAAACAGACCTTTGCAGCCCTCTGCAATCTTAGAAATCATTCATTCAATTTTGAAGATAATGTTTTGAAATTTGCGGGAAGTTTTTAACGAACATCTAAACTATAATTTGTAGGTGCTAAACAATGGAAATTATCTATTTTACTTAAAGATAATTAGCTTATAAGTAGGCGAAAAACCTGATTTTCAGTTGAGTTACTTGGAAACATGAAGTCGTTTGAACACATTTTGTGTCCTACAAATTGTACATTGAAGTTTTCTGAAAACGTTGCAGTTGAAAGAATATACATAAAATACAAAATAAGGCAGTACTTTGCAATCATGCAAGTGCTTGCAAGCGATATTCTTGCTACTGTAAAGTGGCGCGGTAGTGCGTCAATTCAGTGAAACAGGCTAGCGCAAGTCTTTTCAATGTTGACTCCTCCCACTTTGTCTGTCTTCCCGACATTTGCGAGAATCCAGTGCGTAATATCTGTTTGTACTGTTTATTTTACAATATAAGATTTTTAAAATGCCGTCACAGCGTTCTAGAAAGAAATCAGGTCTAGCATTGTCAAGAAGAAGGAAGAGTAGAAAGATTAAAACAAACTCTGGTTCGTCTTATATTTACAATATTTATACATCTACTACAACATAATGGAATGAACATAAAGCTTTAACTGTGCTTTATTTGTAAAATACTCATATTTTTAATGCCTTAGCACATACATGATAGAAGATGTGAATACTATTTCTACATAATACTGCATTAGGAGGAAGGGTGGGGGAAGACTTCAGTAGCCTATATCTATAGACACAGGTCGAGCTAAAAATTGTTTGTGCAAAACGTAAATTGTCTCGACTGATATTTCGACTGAAATATTTTACAACTAGATCTATCTATACATATTTTGAGAGGCAAAATTAAATTATTTTAAATAACTAATTAAACTTGCGTATTTTATAAATCGGACAATGACGTAAACCTAATTGGGGTTTGAAAAGGTAATATAAGCTACACTTATACATCACATTTCCCACTTTATTTAATTGCTTTGTGAATTATTAATAAAAAGTAAAAGTTGTTTTGTTACATGACTAGTGCAAAACAAAATGACAAACTAATGTTATAATTTTTTTTAAATCCATTATGTATATTCTTCAGCCTTGTAAAGGAGTACAAAGAAACAAATGTGATTTGGATTATTACACAGGATGTCACAAAAAACCTGATATACGTTGAAATAAATACAAAATTTTCCGTAACTTTTTTTCAAATTCGGCTTTATTTAGTCGCAATTTGTCATTTAGTTTGTTTACAAAAACTCAGAAATAGATAAATAAGACATTGGGTTCAAATTTGATATAAAAAGCGTTTTGTATGTTACAATTTACAAGTGCAAAATAGCGGTTATTACAAATTTTTAAAGGGATATAACTTGAAAACCGTTAACGTAACAAAAACACAAACGTCACTATCTCGACAGTTGTGTCAATATATAAGCTATCATTGAATGTACTATTTTCTTAGAAATACGGACAACCTATATAAGGTAAAGCTATTTTGAAAGTGTCAAAAATTCGAACTAAAACAAAATTATACTGTTACATTTAAAAAAAAATATTTTAGACAAAACCTCCCACAGCGCGAGGGAGAGCCTATGCAAAGAGCAGAACATACAGACGTCGTTACTTTGACAGTTCCACCGCATTGTGTCAATAGGTAAGCTATCATTCAATTTACAATTTTTTGTTGCATTTGCGCCAGAGCACAGACAAAAGGTATACAAGTATCTCAGCGGGGTATGGCCAGAAATTATGGCAGCCAATAACTTTTTAACAAATTATACCGACAGCCTCTTGGAGTGCGTTACCGTACTTCAAACATAGCCGAAAGTTTTAATGCAAGACTATGTAAGTTTGTTGGAGGAAAAAGAGTAAACTTTGCTCAAAGAGAAAGCTACACTGTACGAAGTGAACTCTCGGCCATAGCAGTAAACGAGGCTGACAATTTGCATCGCTGTATTCATAAAAAAATAACTATTGGCCACAGCCCAGGGATCTATTCTAAAAAAATTCTCACTAGAAAACAGAATAGAAAATCTGTTAGAAAAACAAGATTATGCTTTAAGAAAAAGTGGGACAAAAGACACATCTGGGACAAGATGGGACATCTGCAGACAAAGACTATGGATCTGTTGAATGTGCTGAGCTGGACATGGAGCCGGACATTTATGAGCAGAATAAAATGGACTTCCTGGAGTCAATAAATATCAATGACGTTCGCCGTGAAAGGATTGAACAAGAATCTCAGGGCCAAAGCCAAAGTGAGTTGTGGATCAGAGAGAAGGTGTAGACTTACAGCATCAAATTTTGGTAAAATCTGCAAAATGCGTAAATCCACGTAGTGAAAAAAAAAACAATTCATTATCTACTGTACAGCCAATTCAATGGAAATGCCGCTACAAAATATGGCATTGAAAATGAAAAAACTGCAATACACGAGGTTGAAGAGCGTATCGGCACCAAAATTGATGAATGCGGATTATTTATCGACAACAATCTGCCCTTTTTAGCTGCAACACCAGACGGAATTTTGGGAGATAAGGGGATTGTCGAAGTGAAGTGTCCTGTAAGTGCACGAAATATGTCACCACATATCCTCTGTGATGTCACCACTGGAGGCGACTAAGGCCAAAATAATAAATTTCTGTGAAGTTGATCATCAGGAAGAGCTTGTTTTAAAAAGAAACCACTCATATTTTTATCAAATACAAGGACAGCTTCATATAACGAAGCGTACATTTTGTTTATTTATTGTATGGACTCCACAAGGGTTATCCATTGAAAGGGTAAATAAGGACGACGAGTTCTGGGAGACTAAAATGAAAAGACAATTGGTTTCATTTTATAATGAGTGTATGCTTCCGGAACTGGTTGACCCTAGATGGTTGTGTCCATTTTGCGGTCGTCCATTTACCGGTCAAGGGTAAAATCGTCCATTTACCGGTCAACCCAAAAATCTGGAGGGGTGGGTCAAAAATAGTTTTCCATTTTGCGGTCACATATTTCTAAAATCCCGAGAACATGTGAGTCAGGTTGATGACTCAGAGCGGCGAGCCATGTTTTAAAAATATTATTGTCAACAAAACGTGCACTTATAGTTAAAAAGTGATGTTTTTACTCAGAACAATAATGAATAAAGTCGAACGTTTCGGCAAGTGTTACAAAAGCCCATGTTTCATACTTTATTTAATTGCTTTGTAAATTAATAATAACTAACATTTTGCAACATTAGTAAACAGTTTGTTTGTATTATTAAGTACAAAAAAAAAGCTAATTCAGTTATTCAATTCCTTATTTTTAAACATGTGTTTTGAATGCCTTCGCTGCGTTGCTAAGTGATAATTATTACTAACAGTAGGGCTAACAAGGAAAGGAAGTACAGTTGTGTGTGTCTACGTTGTACGTCTTGTCTGCACGAAGGTGTAACACAAACGTTGTCAATCATTTCTTTAGCTCCGCCTCCTCACTGCTAGACTGATTGCCAGCGCTCCTAGTGGATTTATTCAACATCGTGCTGAGGATTCTCTCTAGTGGTATAGCGCACCCTTAAGTTATTTTCATTTCTCACATGGCTTTACAATACATTACATATTTCTTGTACATAATCTATCGATTTATTCCCCTTTTTACTTTCTCACTATACTATAGTATAGAGAAAGTATAGTGTTAGCAAAAAAAATCGATGTTGAGATTTTTGTTGAAATATCCGTTTTGGAACCCCCTGAGTCCAAAAAAGTGGTTTTTACAAAATGTCTGTCTGTATGTATGTATACAAAGCCAGGGCGAAAACTATTCGATCGATTTCAAACAAATTTGCACCGGACATGTCAAGTAGGCCTGACATGCACGAAAAACGGTTTTGAAAAACAACCCCCTTTTTGGCAAAAACCCCCTAAAAATCTGTTATTATTTTTTTATAAAAAAACGGCTCTAACGATATTGATAAAATTTGGTTTATTTGTAGCTTTTAATGTACTCTACCATATGCAAAATACCGCATCGTTCTAAAAACTCTTGTTTAGCTAATAATAATAACTGATTTTTTGGCCATAAAGGGGGTTGTTTTTCAAAACCTTTTTTTGTGCATCTATACAGCCCTAATTGACGTGTTTGGTATCAATTTGTTCGAAATCGATCGAATAGTTTTCTCTCTAGATAATAATAATAATATTTATTAGTTAATCTCCTACTTTTAATAAATCACCTCTCCTACCCCACCTTATTATGAAGTCAGAGTGAATCAGTTTAATAATTGAAATATGTTTGTGAGGAAGTATGTGCCAGTTCCTAGTACCGTTTATTTAATAAAATTTGGCTTAGTTACACATTATTATTTGTTACATTCATTTCTAATTTTCAATGTTTAGTTATCGTTTAACTTTTTATGTTATTGGCTTTTTAAAGCCCAAGAATATTTTTAAAATCTCATTTTTAGTTAGAAATTTTCATAAATCTGAAATTATTTTTATTCCATCTTTATTCCTGCTTTACAAATGACTCAATTTAGGGTTTTGTTTCAATTAAAATCTTAAAAGTTTTTCTTTTTTTCTTGTAAATTTATGTTTATAACTTCCAAACAAATTATCTGATTAAAATTCTTTTAATAGCTTTTTATATAACTCATTCTCCTCTTTAAATCTAACTAAAATTAACAACTAATTTTATTTAAATTACAAGTGAAAAAACAGACCAAGACCGGGAGTTGAACCCGGGACCTTCACGTTTCCGTCGTGATGCTCTGCTAACTATGCTACCCTGATATCTGTTAATTCAATAATTAATTGCAGTAAAACCGTTCAAGTGAGATAACATCAACCAATATCTGGAGATATCCCTTGCTGAGGAAGTGTGTAAGTGGAAAAAATAAAAAAAAAAAATAACTAATTTTATATTTTAACATGTAACCAATGCTAGAAGTAAATGGACAACTTTGTACCAGTCTGGACAGGACAGATCCTGTTCAATCTTGCATCTTTTTGGTAGGTTCTTATCTCCAACGCTTACGTCATCCCCCATTTGAATTTTCAACGAACTTCATTTGGTTACTTTTTTAAAATAAACTCTTGAAAACTCTATTTTAACTTTAAAATGCTTTTTTAACTTTATCATTCTTAATTTTGACGAATTTTAACCCCCTTTTGACTCTAATTAATTAACTTTCTCTAATTAATTCCACTAATTGGTGCCCTTGCAATAGGCCAATTAGCCGTTGCAATGTAAATACATATGTTGTTTTATGAATTTTTTCCGACTAAATTTAGAAATATTGAAAGGTTTTTATCGAAATGAATTACAGCCCATGTTACTCAGGGATAGTGCAGCTTTTTACTAGCAAAACTATTTTTTCAATCGGTTCAGTAGTTCAAGAGATTACTCCCTACATACAAACAAACTTTACCTCTTTTTATAATCTATTATTATTAGTATTGATAAGTTACCTAAATTTCCATGTGGTGATTGTGGTAAAACAGTTGGAATTGTAGAAGCCAAGGTGTCTTATGTAGAGGAATATGTTCTGTATGGTTCCATAGGAAATGCACAGATTTGAATATTCAGGAATACAGAGATTTGACAAAATCAGGGGATAAGTGGTTCTGCAACACTTGCTGTGTGATTAATGGAAATGAAGAGATGTCTCTTAAAGATGATTTTGATAATTCTTTAAATGATGAAATAAATAAACAAATGGTTGAAGAAATAAAGGGGTTGAACTTGTTGTTGGAATCAATGTGGGACAGGAGCAAGATCAGAAAATCAAAAGCTAATGAGTAAAAATAACATTTTGCAAAATATGGTAATTGAAAAAAAAGAAGAAATATATTAGTGAAATATGTTAAATAATTTAAATCAAGAAATTAAAAATAGGGATTCATGTAATGTAGCTCCTTTGTTAAGATAACATTGCACTTTTCCAAGAAGTCTACCATTAACCTACCAATTAAGAATTCATTTGCTGTGCTTAGAGAGGAGGTTGAGGAATATGGCAACGGAGAAGTATCAATAGAAGAAGAAACTTCAGGACTAAAATTTAAGTGTGCAGTTAACAAAAATAAATTAAAAACTAAGA
Organism: Philaenus spumarius; assembly: GCA_018207615.1. Classification (NCBI taxonomy): domain Eukaryota; kingdom Metazoa; phylum Arthropoda; class Insecta; order Hemiptera; family Aphrophoridae; genus Philaenus; species Philaenus spumarius. Next base: position 329,713 of record JAGFPH010000134.1, read on the forward strand.
AAACTAACATCGTCAGTGAAAAATCATCAGAAAGTAATGGATTTCATAAAAATATTAACTCTCAGTTTAGTTCAAATCTAGGTAAAAAAGTTCTTTGTAAAAAAAAAATAAAAAAAAAATTTTAAGAGAAAAAATAAAATAAATATTTTGAGGGATAGTCATGCCAGAGGTTTTGGTCAAGTGCTGGATGAGAGATTGGGACGAAGTATGGCTGTTACAAGTTTGTTTAAACCCAATGCGCAAATGACAAGTGTTCTAAAAGATGTAAACATAGACACTGAACAGTTTACTAAAAGTGATTTTATAGTTATACTGGGAGGGACGAATGGTATTTGTAATGGTACATCTGAGAATGCTTTGGGATGTGTGACGCAAACTCTGGAGGTTCAAGCCATATGAATCAGGAGCGGATACAGGGAGAGGGTCATGACATTTTTTAAGGCTTGATTTATATGGTTGATTTAACCCTACAAGCGCCAAATAATACTATACTGTCGTCTCAGCTCACCGAGCAAGTGGCATTCAGCACTATTGTATCGTCTGATTGTGTTGAATATTTCACTAACTATAAATCATCCAATGTCAATAAAACAAAAACGATTGGAAAGGAAATGTTTTAAACATTAATTTTTGTATTTACAAATTTCTTCTGAAACGTATATTTACATATTATGTAATCATCGTTTGTAATAATTGTAGTTGTCTAAAAAGTTGACGCGCGAGAAACAAAAACAAAATACACAAAACTTTTCACTTTTCTAAGGCTCATAACCGTTAGACAAACTTATTTTGAAAAGAATATAAGATCACCTTTGGATTCGTCAAGATTTGAACTTTCTAACAATGTTTTCCAATCATTCGTCACTCTTATAATTTTTTAGATATGAAGTTTTCTGTAAACCCTTAAAATTTGACAGTTTTTCAACCAATGAGCAAACTTTTTTTAAATCTATATTTCTAGTACAAATCAATGTACTTGTACATTGATATTTACGGTATATGGATTTTAGAGTAAATTCTATATTTTCGTTTGATATAAGGAAAACCTGATTTACTGTTTATAAGCTACAGCTTAGATCTTGTCTGTGAAATATGTACCTTTGCACCGATTGTCTTAGGGCATTTAGCCCAGCCAATAGAGCACAAAGAAGTCTAATTTTGTTGTTGAATTTAACAGCAAGCGACATAAACTGTGCCTTTAAGGGTAGCACAAGGGTAAGTAAAAAACAAACAGGCAAGGAGCTTTTGGGCATTTTGTATAAACAAAAATTGCAATAAATTAGGACTTTTTGTTTATATTATAAAAATGAATGAATGGATCACGATACTTCCAAAAAAACCTACAAATTGTTTTTTATAGACCCTGATTGAACCATTTTTCAATGAGAAAAGCCGGGGAAAACGCTTAAAAACAACAATATTTTAAAAGTTCATATCTTTGTTAATTTACAATATTAAGGGCAGATTTTTCAGAAAATTATTGTTTATCATGTGTTCTTCAAACAAGAAGATGAAATTTGTCGCATTAATAGTTTTTGCACAATTGCAGTATAAACAATGTAGGCCATTATCTTGCATAATGCACCCAATTTACCTTAGTGGCCTGTTTTAAATTTACGAAACGGATTCTGAAAGTAGACCTTAGTATCTGCAATTCGTATATCTGCGATTTTTTAATAAGGTTGATAAAGTATAATAAAAATCCTTCAGAACATAACTCGAAACGCGTAAATTTGCGGCCGACGCCAATGGTAAATTTGCCAGAAGGCGGTAGTGACGGAAACAGCAGCCTGCCGTTCTCTTCTCCTCCGCATTAAGCAAACTATGCGACAAATTTAATCTTCCGTCTGCCTGAAGTACACATACTAAACAATAATTTTCCAAAACGTCTACCCTAAATATTGTAAATTAACAAAGATATGCACTTTTGAAAAATAGTAATTTATGAGCGTTTTTGACTTTCTCGGTGAGAAATGGTCCGATGAAGGATTTCAAAAACCATTTTGTAGGTTTTTAATTCTCTACAAAGGTTTTGTTGGAAGTATCGTGATCCTTGCATAAATTTGTATAATATCAACGAACAACCCAAAAAGTCAAAATTGATTGTTATTTTGTTTAAAATAGAAAAAAAAATTCCTTGCCTGATAATTTTTGTATGTTATACACCTATGTGCTACCGTTAAAGCTACTGTGGATCTCACTTGCTGAAATCCAATAACAATAAAAAATCTCTATTGGTTGGGCTAACATTTTTTAACGGAGCGCGCCGCTGTATGGAGTTGTATGACTTCAATAAGTGAGACCTTGTGTTAACGTTATTTTAAATTTAGTGAAACAAAGTGAATTTAATGATCTTGTTGTGGAGTTATTGATTTTAGCACCGTTCCTGTTAACTCTTCAATAATTATGGTTTATTTTATTTTTTAATCTGCAAGAAACTCTTGCTCTTTCAAGAAAATATGTATGACCTAGAAATGCATTAAAAAACTATTCGATAGAGTTTATACATTTTTTTTTAATTCCCCAGACCCGTTGTGGTTAAATTCTTGGTAATTTTGTTCTCGACTTCTTATGACCCCTCCCAAAATGAAATCCTGTATCCGCCCCTGATATGAATATGATTCTGTCACCTGTACCTTATCGATTTGATGATGTGATTAAAAATAATGCTATTTATAAGCATAATTTAAAACTGCATTTCCTTGCATCTGCTTTTAGTCATGCGAGACTGCTAAATCTAACTTCATTACAGAGGGTCAGTTTCACGTCTCATCTAAATAAGTATGGGAAAGTATCTGTTGGAGGTACCATAATGAATCATGTATTTAATAAGCAAAGAATTAATGAATCTTTGAGGTGTGATTTTTTAGAGTAAAACCAAATAAGCTTACGATACTAGATAGTAGTGGATTAAAGTAGTGTATTTGTAGATTTGAAAAATGCTAGTTATGAATTGTATACAAGTAATCTTGTCAGTAATTTACCATGCAAAGAAATTTTTATAAATAACTTGACAGCTTTGGGAAATCCTGTTTTTAGGAAATGTAAATAGCTGATGCATTATAATATACAGGGTTTAAGGTCTTATACAAAGTTAGAGGAATTTAAGCAACTATTATCTAAATTCGAGGTAGAAATTATTTGTTTGAAAGGGAATGAAATAAATTTTATACAAATTTTAAATTATGAGTTGGCAGTATTCTACTGTCATGAGAAAGGTATACGAGGGGGCTCTGGTATTTTGATTAGCCTACAATAAGTAACCTATACCTCGCGCAAAGATTCGTGGCGGCTGAGAGTTTAGGACGGTCGAGGAGGTGTCCCTACCCCTAATTAGCCTCGCTCGGCCGCTCCGGGTTTTGGTCATGAGTCACCTACTGGGCTCAAGGCACAGTCGGTACAATTTTTTACATTCCGCCATAAAGTGTAAAAATAACATCATTTTTGTAATCTGCATCAAATAACAAGGACATTAAGTCCAAACACGATATAATTGTGATGCTATTAAGTATTCACTTTGTTTTAAAATAAAAGACAGTTTACAGAACAAGATATATTTTTAAGATTATTTACAAATTATAGATATTTACAATTTTGTACATGAAGTGTTATCCATATTCTCACAGGAGCTGAAGGTGAAACCATATCACTGAAAAAGAAAATCTGTTTAGCCACATATAGTTTGTCAGACTAGTTATTGATAAAATAAAGTGACAAGTAAAAAAGATTTTCTTAATTTCAACTATTTACTAGTCAATTGTATATTAACTGATTATTTATGTGTCCTTTATCAGATATATGTGGTTTGATTAGTGTTCTTTAAGTAGGCGTATTTAATTGATCAATAATTCAATGAACTAGAGAACGGTTCGACTGATTGAGTTCAAACTTGGCATAAAGTTTAACCTAACGATGATATATCTCAAGAAAAATAAGCGATTAAATCTAATCATGAGTTTCAAAATGGCGGCTCTTTGAAAATTTTAAACCTAAATTTATCAAAAACCGTACATTTTAACAAAAAATGTCAAGACAACTTTTTTGTAGCCCTTTTGATTCCCTTTCGGACGGTGTAGCTGTTAAAACAATCGGATGAAGGATAGTAGCTTTAAAGATAATGACAGCAAATGTTCATACAATATTGTAGTATTTACTGTGTGTAGAATGCAGGGTTAAACAAACCAATTATTACACATAACTTAACTATTATCCTTCATCCAGTTGTTTTGACAGTTACACCATCCGATAGGGGAATCAAAAGCACTACAAAAAAGGTGTCTTGACATTTTTTGAATAATTTGTTTGAATTTTTCAAACAGCCGCCATTTTGAAACGCATGATTGGATTTAATCGCTTATTTTCCTTGAGATATATTAAGTTAAACTTCATGTCAAACCGTTCTCTAGATAAGAATTATTTTGTACAAAAAACGAAACGGATTCGTGAATTATTTTGTTGTATATCTAGAAAACGAACCGTTTTCGGGTCTGTGTTTATATGAACTTTTTTTCTTATTTTTACCCATAGAACCATTCCCCGATGTTTAGCACTTTACTTATGAAACACCCTGTATATCACAATGCAGATGTAAAAAATGTAAACACATTTCTGTATAAGCTTGAAACATTGTTTGGTCTATTGCAAAAAGAATCGAAATCTAAAAAGATTTATATTTCCACTGATTTTAATATTGATATACTGGATACATGTCAAAACAATGTTTTAAGAAATATTTTTTAAAATTTATTAGCAGTGCATAGGTTAGAAATCAATTTTTACTTGCCAACTGAATCAAAAACCTGCATAGATAAAATATTATTTGTAAAAGCTGGACAGGCAATGATAACCACCTAGGTTTTTCGACTTACAAAAAACAAAAAATGTAATAAGCTGGTTTGCAATGGTTACCTCGTAAATGTTGAACTTGGTATATCTGATCACAGATCTTTACTGATCTCAATCTTTGAAAACTCAAGAATGTAGTACAAAAGAAATCAGTACCAAAAAGATATTTTACAAAATCAAGCACAGATAATTTTTCTCAAGAGTATTAAAGAAAGAAATTGGCAGTACAGTCATGTACAAATATCCCAACAAAATTTGGAAGTGTTTTTCTCCCAATTCAAAACTATTTTTGAACACTGCTTTCCAAAGAAGTCTCTTCAATTTAAAATACCAAAAACTTCTAAAAGTTGGGTTTAGGAATTCGTATCTCTAGTGTGCATAAAAGAGTACTCCATAAATTAGCAAAAGCAACAAGACAGGCAATTTTTGGAAAATGTAAAAGTGTATAAAAAGATCCTTAAGAGTCTGTAGTCTAGTTAAAAAAATGTCTAACACTAGATTTATTCAGAACGCTGAAAATAAAAGTAAAGCAATGTGGCACTTGGTTAAATCTGAATTGCGGTTGAAAAGGGTTGTAAACCCAAATTTTAAGAAGTTAAAGTTTGGGGAAAAGAAATTACCAATGGAAATGAAAATGCTTGTAAATTAAAGAAAAGTTTTAAAATGTCACATATGAATGAAATGCACCGTCTTGTTAAGAACCTGCAGAGTTTTTTTTAAAAATGATAGGCAAGGATAAAAAATCTGTTTAAGATTCAATCCAAATAAAGTTATAGCTAATCTAAAAAGTAAGAAATCGGTTGGGTGTATATATAAAAAAAAGGACTGCAGATTACATTTCAGTTGATTTAAGTCTTATAACAAATCAGTGTTTTCTTGAAGGGACTTTCCCAAGTCAGCTAAAAATATGCAAAATGTAATACCACTTTACAAAAGGTAATAAATAAAGATGATCCAGACAATTATATAGACCTGTGTTAGTTTTACCAGGTTTATCAAACATTTTTGAAAAGATTTCTTATGAGCAGTTACCTAAATGGTAGGGGGATTATTTGTAAAAATCAATATGGATTTTGATGCAGCTGAACAAGCACGTGACAGAGGCTTTGGATGGGTCACGGATTACTGCTAGCGTCTTCTGTGACCTATCGAAGGCCTTTGATTGTGTTAATCACCAGATCTTGCTTGAAAAGCTAAATTTTTGTGCAGTTACTAAAGTTGCTCTAGACTGGTTTAAATCATGCTTATCAGAAAAGCAACAAATAATTATATTAGCAAAAGGGATAAGAAATTCGTATTAGACTGGAGTGAGGTTAAAAATGAGTACCCCAAGGGCCAATGTTGGGCCCCTTGTTGTTCATTATTTATATAAGTGATTGCCACTAAATATTGATCACGCAAAGGTTATACTGTTCGCAGATGACACCTCCATAATTCTGAAATGTAACAACAATTTCGATCTAAAACTATCAATAAAATTTTTTTTATTAGATCTAAAAAATTAGTTTGATATAAATGGATTTAAATTAAATTGCTCAAAAACTGAAATAATACAATTTCAAAACAAAAAAATAGAAAACCATTTGATAGAGCCATATTGTTTGAGGGCAGTCTTGCGGATGTTAAAAATACTGTAGAGTTTTTGGGTGTAAATATTGACCACAATTTAACACATTGGAAAAAAAGCTACACATTGAAAAATTGAGTAAGAAATTAAATTCGTATTGTTTTCAAATGTTAATTTTGAGAGATTCTGTGGACTTAAAAGCTTGTTTTTTGCTCTTTGATGCAGTATGGCATTGAATGGGGAAATTCATCATAGGCACATAGGCATTGACTATTTTTAGGATTTAAAAAAATACATTTGAACTATTATGTTTTTAAACATAAATAAGTTGTGTAAATCAGTATTTAAAAATTTTAACACTACCATCAATGTATATTTTTAAATGTCTTATTTTTGTGTATACACAGATAAATACTTTTTAAGATGGCCAAACTGTTCATTGTTAAAACACAAGGTTTAGAGAACAGCTCCAGTATCCTATTCATAGACTAAAATTATATGAAAACACTCCTTTTTATATTGGCTTAAAACTTTGCAATAGATCACCAAATCGGGTAAAGAGGCTAACATGTAAAAAGTTTAAGGATACTGTAAAAAAAAGTCAGTTAAAAAAGAATATTATAATGTAAATGAATTTTTAAATTACAATTCATTGGAGTAGTGAATATTTTGTACTTTGCTTATTTAAGGCTGTAGTTTTGTTTAGTTTAAGGATAATTAATTGACAAGCAACCTGTTCATTGACAAATTTTATTTGTACTTATGTAAATGATACGTTGCAATAAATAAAAAAAATATATAGATTCTTAGCTATACTGTGTTTGTACGTGTTTTCAACAGAATTCTGTATTTACCTTTTATTACACTTTATTTTACTATTAACTATTTGATGATATTAAATAAGATAAATTTTTTTCTTACTTGATACATAGATAATTTGATCTATAGAGTTGTAACTTTGTAAACAGTGTTTAGATGACTTAAATTAATAATGGCTAACACATAAGTGGCATCCCTCCAAGTATTATTGAGCACAACTCTTCCAAGTTTCAGTGTACAAAGAACGCCCTTGTTTCCCGAAAACACGGATAATGTTACCAAGTTATTATAAACACTTGTTACTTTTAAAATTTCAATACTTTCTGAATTAAACAAGTAGGTAACTCTATGTTTCTTAGGTTTTGTATTAATTTGGTTAGACAAATTAAAACTTTTTAAATGACAGGTGAAAGTAGTGTAATGTGATTGATATTTCTGTTTCAACAAAATAGTCCAACCTTATTTTTTTACAAATGTTTTTAAGTCGAAACCATTTATTGAAATGTTTTCTCTTTACAAAAAAGTCCGGGATTTAACAGGTGGTGGTAAGGTGTATATCTAAAATTAAATGAACAAAATGTAGCTACATGTATTTCAATAAGACCTTTTCATAGAAACTTACACATTTCTTTTTGTTATACAGTATATTAGAACATATACACATATACAAGCTATTTGTATAAACTTATAAGTCAGGTTAAGTAGAAAGTTAACTGACATTTTTCAAGGAGTAGTAGCAATTGCATAGTGTCCATTTTAGTTTTATTTAACTCTTTATGCACTCAATTTCATATATAAAACATACAAGCAATTACATTTAGATGTCTTTCAAGTTAACATATAAACAATTTGAAAAGTTCTAATTATAGTTAGGAAAATTATAATAAAGATATTTTTAGAGCAATATTTTTTAATATTTATAAGTGATTGTATTCAGTCAAACATCGATTGTAACTTATTACATGCTAGCTCAACAGTAATAAAATCTATATTATAAAGTAAATAAATGGTTTATTTGTATGCTTAACCTTTACAATAAGGTAAATACAATATTTAAAATATTATTATTAACAGCTAAAATTTGTTTAAATTAAATAATCACATTTCTTCAATATTAAACACAACACACTTACAGTAAAAGGCTAAAAACGTTTATGCTGTAAAGAATTAATTAATTTACAGTGATTATACAAAATATACATTTTAAAAATAAATTCAAGAATAAAAATGTTTTATTAAAATAAAAACAACAGAATAAAAATTAAAAAAACAACAGAATATTCCCTTTAACATTTCTAGAGACTACTTGAAGCCACTAGAGAGAATACTAAAACAATGTCTTAGCAGATTTTATAGAATAGCTTAACAACAACTTCTATTATATGTAGTATTTAAAACAGGGAGGAATTAAAAACTCCTCAGTAGATTACAAAATGGTAACCTGCAGCATACAAGTTGATGTTTTGTTATATAATTATACCCATAAATTCTGATAAAGGTTTAACGCCATAAAACTGAATCAGTTTATTAACACATATAGATTTTATTTTGAATTTGTTATATTTTCACAAATCAATAAGAATTAGTTATGCAAAAATTTTAACATAAGGTTTTTCAGGTCAAAAAGAATTTATCATTTAAAATTTATCCATTCAATTTGTGACAAATTAGATCTATAAATTCAACAATTAAAAAAATACATACATAATGAATAAATTTTTGTCATCGAACAGGTCCAATCTATATAATTTTTAAATATCATAACACTATATGAATTTTAGGCCATGATATTTCACGACTATCATTAGATTTTTAGATAATCATTTGAATAACCAAGCATTTAACTATCATTCTTATATTCCATTTTATCAGTTTACAAGCTAGCAGAATATAATTACTTCTCTATATTCCCATGCATTCTCAAGGAAATTGTGAAATCTATATAAAATCATATCTTGGAAAATCTTTAGTAAAAATACAAGTTGAATTTCCACATACATGATTTATCTTGAAACTTGTGAACAAGTTAGATATCTGTGCCACACTTTATGGCTAAAAGAAGGTATATTTAACCATAAGAAATGTGCAGGCAAAAAGCAATAACAGTATTAAAAATTAATACATAACAACAATATTTTTATCAACAACATTACTAAATATACCCTGTTTTCTACTTTAAATCTATCTACCATAACATCTTGTAGTACAACTATTGGAATCTGTTTATCTGTAGGAATCATGCTATTTATAATTTTTGAGCTTGCGTTATGTTAGTTTATTTTTTAACATTTAACATAAAATGTAATTTAAAGTTAAATTAAAATACTATAAGAAATACAGTAATATTACCTAGTTTTATATTGCCTCAACTTTAAGAAACACATAATAAAACACCATGGCACAAGATGATGTTTATCAAAAGAGCAGCTAAGTTTAAATCAAGTCTGAGAGTTGTGTATATATATTTACAACATATTGACTAGCATTATTATTACATACAAAATTCTATGTCGAAGGCTATGATTGATTATAATTAATTGTCCTTTCAGTTAATATGGGATACAGAAGCGCTTTGTTCGTTAGTTTTTGAATCGGATATTTCTTCTGTACTGTGTCATGTTTTGTCTTCCTCCATTGTGCAAATGGTCGCTCTACACATAGGACATTCTGACAGTTGGACTGAACAGTTGTGGCAGAAACCCCTGTAAACAGTAAATAGTTACTAACATTACTGTCTCATAATGAAAAACTTATTACAAGGTGTTTCAATTTGAAATCGGGGGTTTAAAGCTTTGTAGTATTTATTACATAATTTACAATTGAAGAGGTGAGTGTATGAAGGGGCTATGTAATAAAAAGTTAGTTCTGAGATAATTGGACTTAAAGTTTAAAGCCTGAAACTTTTTTAAGATATGCTTCTTCTTTTTCCAAATAACATTAATGTACTCCTAAATAGTGTAAAATTCTTTCAATGGGGTTATAAACTACAATACTTGCATACTAAAATTAAAAAAAAATATTTTTTGTACATAACTCCTTCATCTACAAGAAAACCTTGATTTTTATTAATTTTTTACATGTCAAAAGGAGGTATGTGCATTTAAAGTTGAATGCCTCTATAAACATGGATGTTTTTAACTACATTATGGGTGTTGCACATTCAATTTTTTTTCCTTTTAGAAGGTTAGGACAAAAGACAGTAATATTCATAAAATAATTAAAGAATTTTTATTGAAAGTTGTTGAAAATTATAAATTATATAAAATAGGATATGATAGGAAGTTGATAAAAAAGAACTACTTTATAAAGGTTTACAATCAGTTGAACCTTAAAAGGTGCATTACAGTCAGTTAACAGTTATACAAATACACTCATCAATGCACTCATTAGGCAGCGTTTTCTTCTTGCTCATTTAAAACTTGTTCATAAAACCACTTGTGTTGATCAGGAATAAAACATAGCTGTTCCTTTAAGTTTTGGATTTTTTCTTGGGACAATGATCCAGAATTTCTGAAGAGCCTCGGAATACTGAAAACTTTCGGAAGAGCTGGTGAAGAAGTACCATTTTTGTGAAGGAGTACCATTTTGAAGGGCATGTAGGGGTCATAGGTTTCTTTAAAAAGATATGATCCAAAAGATTCTGTTCTAAACCACTTTATCCCATCCCTGAAACGGACCTTTTCATTTAGGAGATCTTTCTTTTTGTTAAAAATCTTCATTCTTTTTGTTAAATCCTCTGTATTTCTGAAGTGATCCTTGATGTCAATTACCATATTTTTTCTGTTAGAAGATACAATAACTTCTCGGTATTGGTCTGGTGTGCAGATTGTTTGATGTTTCCTCAAGCATTTTTCGATTCTTCCAAAATCACGATCCGAATCCAAGTAGGAATGTCCCACTTCAGGGAACTTGTGATCTATTATCTTAAAATTTCCTGTCGCCACAAGGTATTGATGAATGCATAGCATCAAAAAGTTCTTGTTCTGCCCTGAGCAGGAATCAGTCCAAAGGATCAAATGGTCCTTTTGTTTCAGAAGGTCATCAACTTCTATTGCCCTCAGAAGACTACTAACAATTTCATTACTACCTTTGCTTGCTTGGTTTTCAGTCCAAGTGCAACAAATCGTCCTTTCAATATCCTGTGATATTAGGTGAATTCCTAGATTATAAAACCACATCTGACGGAGATAGAATGCCTTAGAAGTGCTTAGTCAAGGTAATGGCATGGTTTGTTGTAGATCTAAAGTAATGTACACGGTGTTGGTTGTACTCCTTGCTATTTCTCTGTCAGCTTTTTGAGCTTCAAAAGCTAACTTGTAGTTCTCTATGTGTTCCTCAGTAGCAGTACCTGCATCACAAGTGCTGCAGGTATCGCTTTTAGGATGTCCGAAAGACAAGTTGAACTCATTATTGAAAACGAAGCGGTACATGCACTCTTTAACTTTAAATCGTTCTTCTACTTGATCCAAAGTACACTTTTCAAGGTATAACTTGTGCATGATTGGAATAGACAATAATGGTGAGAGATATTTCTTGTGAATGTTCTTATTCCGTGAGTAATGGGATTCCTCGGCGGGCAAACTAGAAATATGCTGAATGATGTAAGCAACCACATCTTCAGGTGTTTTATTGGGTCTGTTGTTATGTTTCCCTCTTCTGTCAGGCGCAGGGGCTCCTAAACCGGTCTTGATGCAAGCTTGGATCAACTCAACCTTTTTGGTGCTTATGTTATACAGTTTGACAAAGGCTCTTTTACAAACAGTGATTTGCTTTCCTCCGACAGAAACAGTGTATTTATACGTCACAGTTTTATGGTTGATTGCACCAGTTCGTTTCCTTTGTGGAATGCTTTTATGTAAAGCATTAAACAGTAAACAGTTTTTAGCATTTATGTCTAGTTTGTAATATGAAGAAAATACTTCTTCCCTCTCTTCCAAAGTAAGAGCCTCAGAGCATTTCAAATGACATTTGTCAGGGCACAAGTTGCCTGTGAAAACGGTCTTAGCAGGTTTTAATTCACCTTTAAAGGTTATATAGGCCTCGCCTCTTTCTCTGTTCATAATTCTTTTAACTTTCTTCCACTCCTTAGGATTTTTCTGTCTCTTCTTAGTTACTTTAAGTTTTGGCGAAAAGATTTTCTTCTTTTGTCGTACTGAAAGCGAATTAGGGATTCCTCGCAGCTCCTCATTATTTGTATGATTTTCATCAGTCATCAGAAGATCTCCTTCACCATTTTGAACTGTGTTGTTTTGATCGTTAAGCGCGTCATTGTTACCTGTTCTGATTGAAATATCATTTTCCAACAGTTGAAATATTTTCTTTTTAAGTTTTAGTTTTTTTGGTTTGTTGTCAACGTTCTCAAGATCTAAATCATCAGAATCATTGTTATCTGGCTGATATTCATCGCTGGAACAGTCACCAAAAAGGTTGTCGCTTTCTTCAGAATCGTCTCCTCTATCTGCAACAAATATAAATGGCTTTTATGTTCGTTGATTACTGTTATGAAAAAAACAATAATAAAGAGGTCAATGCTTTCTTCTAATAATTTTGCCTACAACCTGTAAAAAACATATGTGCGCCTGGTAACCAGAATGATAGAAAACTAAATATGTTACACCAAATTGTGTTAAACTATGTTAAAATGATTAAATTAGGCCAATTTTGTTCTTCCATGATGAATTTCTATTCATCATGGAAGAACAAAATTAATAGACATATCTATATATATAGTTTTGTAATCCGAATTTTGAGAGAAAGATTGTGAGAGCTTGGAAGGTCGTACAAAGCTGGGAAATGGCTCAAATTAAAGGTATTGACATGAAGGCGCGGAGAAAATTATAGGTTGTTCTCAATTTACAACATTTATAGGGTTTTGAGGTACTAAAATGTTACCAAAAATCTCCATAAGAATACATTGCAATGAAAAACAGCTGAGTATAATTTGTAAACAAACAAATATTTTGAAGAAATACATTGCAATGAAAAACAGCTAAGTACAAAAATCTCAATAAGAAATACATCAATGAAAAACAGCTGAGTATGATTTGTAAGTAAACAAATATTTTAAGGTTATTTTTTAGGTTTTTTAATTTGTACCTATTTAAAAAATAAAATTATTATACAAAATATTAAAGTTTGTTTCAATATTAACAGGGGCATTTGCACCTACAAGCCACTAGTTCTTATTATATACTTATTCTATACTAGAATAAGAAAATAGTCTTACGTAGTTTTCTGTAATTTCCAATTGGTATTTTATTTCTTGTTCTTTTTTTAGAACTCATTTCCGTTACTTCTACCAAGCATGAATCTTGTTTGTTCAGAGCCTTTGAGGTAGATGGTTTCATCATTTCTGAAAAATAAGACAATAGGTTTATATTTTGGTTCAGTCATTTAGGCGTAACTTTATTATTCGACCGCAAACATAACAGCAAAGTTACGCCGTCATTTATATCAATATGAAATAAAAAGCCAATAAAAAATAGTATTTATATCTTTACTTTGATATGTAATAATGTATATAAATACAAAATTTTAACCAATGGGTCTACAGTTTTATAAAATCATATCTAAATTTTACAACACTTGGCTACTTTATAATACATTAAATTTATAACTTTTTAAACTATTTGAAATATCAAAATAAAAATTATATTAAAGAATAATATTTGTATCTTTCTTAATATATAATATATTTAAACAACAAATATTAACAAATAGGACTATACTTTACGCTATGTTGTAAAGCATAGCCTACACATAACCTAGACATTTTCTTTGATAGTCAAACGTTTCCAACTATTTAAAATGTATGCAAATAAATCATATAATATAATATTTATTATAAATATAGGCCTAGGCCTATAATATATTTTAATATATTTTCGATCAATCAACCATATCAAATTGATGTGATTTTTCTAGTTTTGTATTAAAAGGTAACAGCTTTAGATTCTACTTACCCATTTGATGAATATTAGTCTTTGTTTCTGATTCTTCATTTTGAAGGTTAGGATCTGGTCTATTTGTAACAATATTATAATTTCTGATATTCTTAGAGTCAACAGCAGAAGACAAAGCTAGATTTAACATAATATGGCCTCTTGAAGTCATTTGAGCAAAAGAAAAAGTCACTTTGTATTGAATTCTAATAAAAAACACACTTTTTTTAAGAGCACCAAACAACTAGTTGCAAACTAAATAAACAATTTTTGACAGCTGACTGGAGCATGAAGGGAGTATGATGCACACATGTTGTTTTCAACTTGTTGCAAGATTGTTATTTCTAGTGCATAAAGGTGGTATGATCAATATTTTGACACATATATATTTGTATATTTACTGTTGGATTTACTTACCAATGCATGAAGGAGGTATGTGTAGTGTTTTAGTAACATGACTCCTTTATGCACAAGAAATTTTTGTTTAACTATGTTTATGAATGCATGGAAAAGAGCTATGTGTGGTTTAAGTTACATAACTCCTTCATTCACCAGAAAAAACATTTCTTATTTGTGGAGACTGGACTATGTGCTTGATAATGTTACATATCCCCTTCATGCCCAAAAACTTCATGTTTTGTGAACACATACCTCCTTTATGACCCCAGTATCTCAGTAAATAAAGCCTCTAGAGGGCAGGAGTCGTCAAAAAACAAGCTAACACATAACACCTTCATTCCCACTGACAGCTGGATTTTTTGCATTTTGTTACATAACCCCTTCATGCACTCACCTCTTCAATTATTATTAAATACGTCAAAAGAAAAAGCCACCCAAAGAGTTTTATTGGTAAACCTGTGCACATGCACTGTTTCCTTTGTCTTACGTTAGAAAGCGCTAGCATTGTATTTGGATAACCTAATAGAACTCCGATCCAATGCAGTATTTTGTTCCACTGGATATTCGACTTTTTTGGCGCTATCTATTGGGGAAACGAAGGAAGCTGGTTGGAAACACCAATGCTTACAATGCTTTCTCCCTAGCGCTACCTCGCGGCGCGATCATGTACTATTTTGGCGAACACCTTTTTTCCGGCACACAACCCCCGTATGGATGCACGATCTATTTATTATTCATGATCTATGGCGCTAGTAGGAAAGATGACGACTAGTGAACAGAAAGCTTTTTGTGTTTTACAGTTTGCAAACACTGAATCTGTGGTTACAGTGCAATGTGCATTCCGTATTAAGTTCAAATGTAATCTTCAAATGTAATTAAGTTGCAAGTGATAATAACGTCTGTGATGATATCATCAGTCTGAAGACACTGTCTGTCTTTGTAAGGGACGTCCAAGAATAACTGAAAAACGTGTTGAACGAGTCTTTCACGTGTAGCCCCAAGAAATCAGATCGAAGACTAGTCGTGAATTAGCAATTACAGTGACGCCTGTGTGGAGAGTTTTAAGGAGACGTTTACAACAGTGCAAACGATATGTTGCTAGATGAAGATGAAGATTTACTGGATCGTGTCGTCTTCAGTGATGAATCGACATTTCACCTAAGTGGACATGTGAACACTCATAATGTGCGTGTCTGGGCGTCAGCAAATCCCCACGAGATGGTACAGTTGCAACAAAACTCCTCTAAATTGAAAGTTTTTTTTGCTATATCCCGGCAACAAAGTTTATGGGCCTTTTTTATTGCTAAAGCAACTGTAACTGGTGTTTCTTATCATGATGTGCTAAAACTATGGATCTTTCCTCAATTGGAAGAAGCTGAACCACAGAACTTTATTTGGCAGCAAGATGGTGTGCCACCCTACTGGTATAACTCGGTACGCGATTGGTTAAACGACGTTGTAACCGACCACTGAATTGGCCGCAAGGGGCCAAGATTACAGAGCTTGTTTTGCATGGCCTCTGCGTTCACCCAATCTGACGCAAAGCGATTTATACTTTTGGAGGTTCATAAAGGATTATGTGTACATACACATGCCTTCACTACCAGCAGACCTACCCGACAGGATTGAATCAGTTGTTGCAACAATTACTGAAAACTTAATATTTTCAGAACTATAAGAGTGACAACTGATTTGAAGGCAGTTTTAGACAGTTAAAATCTTGACGAATCTTTATATTATTTTCAAAATAATTCTGTCGAGCGATATTGAGCCTTAGAGAAGTAACAAAGTTGAGCAATTTCTTCGTGTTTTTCGTGCATCATCAAATTTTTATAAAACTACACACTGAACAAGTTTTGGGACAAACTCAGCTATCGACTCGATGTGTGCCGTGTGACAAATAGTGCTCACATTGAATACTTGTATGCAAAACTGATTGAGTTGCTCTTTCATTTGATGAATTATTTACAATTGTAAGTTAAATGTAATAAATACTACAAAGCCTTAAAACCACGTTATTCATTTTGAAACACTCGTTATAGTATTTAAAATAACAAAGTAAAAAAAGAAAGACTTCCAACTTTAAAATTTCACAGAAAATTATGGATTGATATTGCTCAGCAGAAAATATACTAGATGTTGACGTAATGTATAAAAGGACTATGAAAACAATTGTATTTAATAACAGCATTACCCAGTCTAATTTTATAGTAATACGTGATCAACTGTACTATAACATTTTGATACAATGTAAATAAATTGTTTCACTTAACTAATTAATAATGAAATATTAATGATTATTGTATGATATTTCGTAGAATTTAAACCAATATAATATTTATTTAAGGTTTGACTTGTACTAACTCTGATTAAACATTAACTCTGCTGAAGCAAATATGACATTCAATAAGTATGATTTCAAACCCACTGTAAAAGAACCTTAAACAGAATCAACAGTTTTATTAACAAAGGATTTTGAACGGAGAGAGCAGGTGCTAATTTTTTAGGTATTTATGGCTGCTCTTTTGGTTTGTCTGGTTGAACAAGTGTTTAATTGTATCATTTTTCTTATCCCATAAACTTTTTAAAATTATGTTCACTTATTCCTGAATTGAAAAATGTACGTTTACAGTAAATATTGGTCTCCATGCACATTTTGAAGTCTTTAATATCTATAAAGAAACACATTTTTTATCATAAAGTAATTTCACGAATGTCTAAGTGATTTCTAAAATTTATAATAAAAGTGTTATGCCAAATAGCATCTGAAAGAGGAGCTCAACTGTCACCCAATTGCCAGGATAATTTGTATTGTCAGTGTTTTATATTTAATGGTTACCAAAGTATTATATTAAGGTTAATCAGGACATTTCGGTCACCTGAGGCAACTTTGAAAAGTAATGCTTACAGCATAGCTTCGAGGAGCTAAGGTATCCCAATTTTAAACTTCAGTAGCTGCAGAAGAGATTTAGTCAAACCTTTCCAATGGGATAAAAGGTAAAGCAATAAAAATTTGAAACGGCTTGACAATAACACAAAAGTTTACCTAAGTATAAACTATACTGCTTTGTCTGCCCCCCTTGTTGATAATTAAATTTTATTATCAGTGAGAAATTTTCTGTAATGAAAAGTTAAATATTTGTTTGAAGTATTATTTTCCTTAATTAGAATCTTTCAAAAGAAAAGAAAATAAAGCTATTTTAGTATCACTCATTTGTCGACCTTCAAGAGAGGGCTCTGGTGTAGTACATCAAAAATGTTATTTCAGAAATTAGAGAAGCTAAAGCAATGAACAAACTAGAAATGTTAGAGAAACGCATGTAACTCACAGAAAAAATATAACGGTTTCAAATTGGATTGGAAAATATTTTTTCTTGGTACACTATAATACATGATAGTTTAATTCGAAATTGCTAAGGCGATGATATGCCACAATACGGGCTGTCATAGGTAAAATCCGGATATTATTATTCTACTTTCTGTCATTCAATAGTCACTGATTGAAGAGGTCTATTTATCTTGTAGTGATTATAGATGCACCCATCTTAAAATTAATTTATTAGACATGTTAACACTACAATTACTTGAAAATGATCATTTAGGTTTAGTAAGTTTGCAAGTGTTTGAGAATTGTATTTGTATCATTAATAAAATTGTTAATTATTAAGGCCTAACTTACACATTCAATTTAATACAAGACTTTTATAAAACTTTAAATTGAGTGCCTTAATTTAATTTCATGGCTAAGTTGTATTTACTGCTACTAAATTTGTATCATGTGCAATTAAAATTGGAAATACCTTATGCAATTTAATTTATCATTATTATTTTGTAAATATAAGTTATTTATAATATAACCACATTTGTTTATTATTTCTTCTGTTACTTAGTGGAGGAATTATTATTAGATTACTTAGAAGATCTACACTCAACTCACAACTATGTTTCATTCTTTAGATATGTCAATTCTTCCTTTACAGGCAACTCACAACACTGGTATCTCTAGCACATTGTTGGATCTCATAGCTGTAAGTGATATGAGCCATGTAATACATCATGGTTAAATCATGGTTCCTGCGTTATCAAAACATGATTTAATTTTTTGCGTTTATTTAATAAGAAAATTTAAACACAAGCAGAGTTTTGTTTACTACAGAGAATACAACAAAATTGATAACTTTGATTTCATTTCTGATCTAAATGGTTTTCCAGTCGATGATATTATACGGACAGACGACATAAACTCTATGGTCTCCAAATTTAATAGTCAGTTACTTGCTCTTCATGATAAGCATGCACCGTTAATAAAAAAACGGATTTCTAAACATCCAGCTCCTTGGATAACACCTTCTATTCGTATTTTGATGAATCAGCGCGATACTGCCTTTCGCAAATCTAAAAGATCCCACCTGCCTTGTGATTTATCCAACTACCGCCGCTTAAGAAATAAGGTCAAGCAGGAGATAAGAAACTCAAAACTTAGATACACTTATAATGCTTTATCGACTGACAAATCATCGGCTCAAATGTGGCGCACTGTTAAGAAAGTAGGTGTCGGTAAAGTAAAACCTAATTCCCCTGTATCTCTTGATCTTAATTTGTTAAACAGCTATTTTTCTGATATACCGGGAGATCTTACTGCAGCAATGCGTTTTACCAATAATATTAAATCAAGTATGGTACTCAATGAACACATTAATGAATTTAGTTTCAAAGCAGTTGATGATCTACAAATATTGAAAACCTTGATGTCGATTCGGAGTAAAGCTGTTGGATCCGATTCTATTCCAATTAACTTCATCAAGGAAACACTACCAATCACACTACCTATAATTAAAGCTATTTTTAATAAATCTCTCACCCTATCAACTTTTCCTACTAAATGGAAGTATAGTATAATTCGGCCACTAAACAAGACAAAATCTCCTGTAGCTCCTTCGGACTACAGACCTATAAGCATTTTACCTGCTTTGTCTAAATGTATGGAAAAAATAGTGCATTTTCAGGTTTGTAACTATTTAAAGGAAAATAATCTCCTTAGTAGTTTTCAGTCTGGTTTTCGAAAGGGTCATAGTACGAGTTCAGCTCTCCTCTGTGTTACAGAGGATATTTGCCAAGCTATGGATCAGCGGAAAGCTACGTTACTAATTTTGTTTGATTTTTCAAAAGCGTTTGACTGTGTATATCATCCATTGTTATTGGCTAAACTGATGCAGATGGGATTTTCAGACGAATCTGTTAAATGGTTTGAGTCCTATTTGTCTGGAAGATGCCAGTGTGTTAAATCTGGTGAGAGGTCGTCTTCCTAGGAAAGTATTTGTAGGGGGTAGCCCAGGGTTCTGTCCTTGGTCCTTTATTATTTAGCATTTATATAAATGATTTTTATAACGTACTAAACTATTCGAGGTTTCATTTATATGCTGACGATTTGCAAGTGTATACTCATTTTTATATCTCAGAGATGGATAAGGCAATAGATACAATAAATGTTGATATTAATGCTATCGATGATTAGGCTGTTAGGCATGGTTTAACGTTAAATCACAATAAAACTAAATCTATATGTATCTGTTCTAAAAGACTCGCAAATAAAATTGATTTAAGTAGTGGGCCGAAAATTTTAATAAACGGCAATTATTTGCCTTATTGTTGTAAAGTAAAAAATCTTGGTCTCACTATAAACACTACTCTAAGCTGGACAGACCATGTTATTGACACGTGCAATAAAGTGTTCGCTGGCATGCACACTCTGAAGAAAGTAAAAGATTGCTTGCCGTTTAATGTTAGAGTGCAGCTGGTGAAAACATTAATTTTTCCTTATTTTAACTATTGTGATACTGTTATCAATGACATGACTATGGAATTAGCTAACAAACTTCAGCGTGCTCAAAATTATTGTTTACGGTTCATTTTACGTGACTTAAAACGGTTGTTCGGACTTAAAACGTGACGATCATGTGACAAAATATTATAAACAAATTTCAATTCTAAAACTTAAGTTTTTTTTCGAAATTATCATATTTTGTTGTTATTGCACGCTATTCTGCTCACTGGATTGCCTCGCTATCTGGCAGAAAGGTTTGTCTTTAGCTCACATGTAAATGCTACCGACACACGACGAGGAGCTTCATTATTACTTATACCCAGGCACAGAACTGAGATATTTAATAAATCTTTCACTGTGATGGCATGTAGGCTATGAAACTCATTGCCGGAGAGTTTAAAATGCATCAATAACCGTGTTCAGTTCAAGAAGGCTTTGGGTTGTTGGTTCTGCGACAGTTTTGGGTAGTTTCGGGCGCTCGGGTGGGATTTGAGGCATGTTCTTGAATGTGTGTGTGTATGAGAGTGTAAGTGTGTTTATGTATATGTTTATGTATTATAGTGTAGCATAATTAACTTTTAGTTTTATTTTACTTAGTAGACAAATGTGCATATTTTTAGTTTTTATTCGTTATGTTTTAGAAGTAATCATTATTTGTAGTTTTGTTTATGTATTCATTTTTATTTGTAATATGAATTTTTGTATATTTGTGTATTTTTTTGTTTCGAGGTTAAGTGGAAGAGAGGACCCATTAATAATAATATTAAATATTACCTTTCATTGGTCCGTCTTGTGACTTTTTTTTTGGTCGTTTGAATGTTACGATTCGTTTTGGGACCGCAATCCCATTGTCAAGCACACTTACACAATAAAACATATAACACAAGTTTAAAAAACACACAAAAACACCACAGTTACAACACTTTTAAAAACTTAAAAAAAAACTTAATTGTGCCGGACAATTATTCGGCGTGTAGGTTGTAGTGTGGTCCGTAGTGTAAGTGTACTTGACAATGGGATTGCGGTCCCGAAACGTGTCGTAACATTCAAACGACTCGAAAAAAAAAAAGTCACAGACGGACCAATAAAAGGTAATATTTAATATTATTATTAATATATTATCCTATATATTATTCTCAAAGTGACTTGGAATCCAAGAATCATGCAACTAAAACAGCCTGACTCAGGCTGTTTGACGCAAACCAAGGGGATGGAATTAGCACGGTAGTAGAGGAAACATGTTCACACTGGCACGGTCAAACGTTCTGTTTGCCTCAGTCGTACCCAGTCAAGCCTGGTGTTGTTTGAAGAACCCCGATTTGAGCAAACACTTTACTATTGAAGGAATGTAAAATTCTTTCTTCTTCTATTCTAGCCTGTATTTAACAGTATTTTATAATTATTATTTATTATTTGTTTTACAAGGAAAAACTAATGTTTAAAGTTAAATTTTAATCTTTCAATTGCCATGTATAATTAGTTTGTTTTTCATACAAATATTTACTGTTTCCATATGTTTAATGTAGGGATGTGTCGATACCAGATTTTTCGATTCTCGATACCGATACCTAAAAAAAAACAGCGAAAAAAAATAAATAAAATGACGAATGTCCGCAAAGAATACGTCAGAATATTATTAGCGCTAATTTTAAAAAACGCCGGCGTTAAAAATAATTTAAGTACCACAGTAAATGCCCGCAAAAAATCGATGCCCGAATATAATTGGTAGACTACCAATTTTATGAACATTGGTGAAATGTTATTAAAAATAAAATGACGAATGTCCGCAAAAGAATACGACGTCCGAATATTATTAGCGCTAATTTTATAAAACGCGGCATTCAAACGCAATTTAATATAGCCTACAACAGCGTATTCCGCGAAAAAACCTACTCCCGAAAACAATGGAATGTCCGCATAAGAAAATACAATTAACCTAGTCCAATGAAAAACACGTGAGAGTTTCAGTAACGAAATAGCAGAATGCGTTGCAATTTAAAATAAAACAAGTTTTAAATTATTCGGAATATCATATGTTTTGTTTCTGAACGTTCAATTCGGATAAGTTCAGAAATAATCGGAACTTCAATCATCGAAAATTTGATTCGACGGCGACCGTTTAGTCCTGCCGAAGTCTGAACAACTTGTTAGAACAAAGTACTGTAATATCAAGTTAATAACGCTGTGTGTAAATACTTACAGTATTCAGTTTTAGTGCAGTGTTTTATTCATTTTTTTAATTAAATTTAAATATTTTTTTTTTGTTACCGCATTAGTTATAGTAGAGCGTCGATTTGTTCGGGTAATTAAATTGTGTAGGCCTACTCACTTACGAAGGGCGGCCACGCGCTCGGCTGATTCAACAGCGGCCGTTGTTCCGTTGAGCGCACAACTCGGCTGATTATGCGAGTAAAAACCTTTAAATTCGGAATTACGTGCACGGCGTGCAGTACTGTAATGTACTTATTTATTTACAGTACATTTCCGCTTTCGGATAATCGACACTATACTGAATTAACATATAAATTTGACTAAGTTTAGTTAGTTGAGGATATGTGGAAACTTAACTGGAGTAGGCTAGTCTTTTCAGCAATGGCATCGAAAGTGTGGCAATATTTTATAATAGACGTTGAAAGTGATGGACTTGTGTCTGTAATTTAACTTAGCTGAATACTTGTATTTAATTATCTGTACATAACATACTTAATCATTTCAGTATTCAAATTAAATCTTATACTTAACTCTTAAATTCTTGTTAAATTTCTTGAATAATAAATAGAACCGATTTGACTCTAGAACCGGGAACTGAAAAAAATGGAACCGACCCATCTCTAAATAAAAAGTAAAACAAAGGAATTCCGTCCGGACTCCCATAAAAATCATAAATCACGGGTAACGTAAGTCCCAACAAGTTTTACCCGACTTCGAACAAATAAAATTATTGCTTTAAAGTTTAAATACTTTTGTAACCGATCTATAAAATGTGTTATTTTTCTTCACAGTAGACACCCTAATTCTGTAGACACGATAACAAACGAATTCATAAGTGTTTGACCTTGAGCCTACTCTAGACTTCTTGTGTACAAATAACAGTAATAAAAATAAAACAAGAAGAGTTTACTTAAGAAAGGAAACAATTGCCTAAAACATTTTACTGGGGAAAATGTCTACTTACATAAAATTAATAATGTTTTACATTTTCCCTACTGATATTTATTGCTAAATGCTGAATTGAGTTAAAATACAGAGAATGCGATTGCAAATACCGGAGATTACATTCACGGAGTCTATACGAGAACGGGCAGTTCTGACAACTGAGTATCTCTTGGTATCGGTAATCGGTATCGAGTTTCGGCTATCGATTCTCGATACCGATTCCAAAGCTAAAGTATCGGTGGTATCGAGAATCGACCCATCCCTAGTTTAATGTTATTATAATAAAGGTGTAGAATTAATTATAACATCATAGCTAAGACGGTAAACACAGTTAAATGTCTATTCATTGTAAATACATTCAATAAACATCAAATGTTGGTTCATCAGTCTAGGCCTAACCTAAAATTATTGTGTGTATGTTTAATTTATTTTATCTATCTTAACGGCAACATACATACAATAATTTTAGGTTAGACCTAGACTTAAAATTACTTTCTAGGCCGTAATGTTAGAAAGCCGTAGTAAATTTTACGATTTCATTTAAATAATTTACAAAATATGTTAGTAATTAAAAATGTAATAGTAGGCTACTTGATAAATTAGCTGTTTTAATAATAGCCGAAACGGCCATTATACTATGGCAGTAAAATAGAATATTGTAAGACAGTAGGTAACAGCATTTATTTATTAAATCAATATTTAAAACTTATCTTCATAATATCACAATTAAAATAACAATAATTTAATAGCATCATTATAACTTCTTCTTTTGTTGTACGGATGCACCCAAAACTCATCACGGTCATAACGGTAATATATACTATTTGATATCATACACTTTTGACATTTTAAAAAAGGGAGATATTTACAAGCAAATGTCTGGGAACTTTGGGTGAACTGTTCGTTTCAATGTGGGTTGGGAATGTTTCAGTCAAACTGAAACATTTTGATTCGGTTTGCTTCAATCAAATTGTTTGGCACAGTGTGGTTTCAGCCTAATTAGCCCTGCCCTCAAGATACATTCCTAATGTATTGTTTTCTGTTTATAATATAGGTTTTCCTCAACATAATAGTTTTCTTGAATTTATAGTCATTGTCCAAGTCTGATTTGGGTTCTCTTATAACTTAACCTTGCCAATTATTTACCTGTGACCACAAGGTTGCAGTATTATTGTGGCTTTGTAATCAAAACATATTGTACAAGAATCCTCCTTTACACTCAATCGCCGAAGGAATTCTAACTGTAAATGTCTGCAAACAGAAATATTTAACATTAAAAATACAGTGATTTAAAAATACAGTATATAGCAACATACCCATAATATTGCTAATGGACAGTTATAAAATGTAAACTCATAAAAAATTAAGTTAAAAAAAAAAGAAGGAAAGTAGACAATATTTATAGTTGCATTAAGACTGCACATAAAAAAAATACAAATATGGTTGTTAGAAACTGTTTTGTAACAAGAGAAATTAAAATTTAGGCCTTTCTTTTCTCGGTATGTGATTTATCTCAAATATCTCTCGGGAAGACTTTTATAATTGGGGAGCTATACAATTATATGCCAAATAAATATGTAAAATTAAACCAACGATCTAAATAATAAAATATGGAAAAAGAATACATGGCGACCATTCCAAGTTCGAACAACAAATACTGTATAACACAGCATATTTTACTGTGTATTAGTGCAAAAACACCATTGGTGTGCTACTAGGGTACAGACAATTGGTTTTAACCATTTTACCCGGGAAATAGTGCATAAACACCTGTGCACCTTTCCAGCCAGATGATTGGCTATAAGACAATTTCTTACCAATAGACAGTGAATTATTTGTTCACAGCAATCACATCCTCTGACGCTTCTCCCCTCTCAATAAAGGGCGTTACTTTCACCCATTCCTTTCCCTATTCCACTTAGACATTAAATGCTTAATGTGTTATCATGCTAAACTGCTATTTGAATTTTGCTAATCCGCTAAAGTGTTATTTGCTAAAGTAAGATAATTACCTTCATCAAGAGTTTTACATTGTTAACAATGGTTTAGCAAACCCCAGACAGTACTAAAGTCGAGTGTGCTATCACACACACTCTAAATAGCACGTTACTAAATAGAGAACTAAAGTCGACTCTAAATATCACACTTTTGTCAAATGAATTTATAGAATTTAACAGACTTAGCACTATTAACATAATTAACACAGGTGTGACATACACAGTCCGTGTGACAGAAAATTAAAACGAAACAAGTAAATTCCCATAACGTCTAAAACAAAGAATGATGGTCTACTAACTAAAGAGACGCAAGATTCAGTAATCAAAATTTAATGAATTGTATATACATGTATAAATTAGTTAGAGACGCAAAACAAGTAAATTCTAATAACGTAATAAATATAAAATTAAAAGAGCAGACTTAAATTTTAATGAACAGAAAGAAAAACATTGGTAAACAAAAGTGCGTCATATACTTGTGTAAAACTAATTTGAAAATGGACAAAAACAGCAGTGCGTATTAAAAGAACAGACTAAAGTAATGTTAAGGTCACATAACAAACATTTATAACATATTTGAAGTGATAATTGTGAATAGGACTATATCACATAAAGGAATATATAACAATAGTCTTATATAATGGCATAGAACACAAACTCAAAACTTGAACCTGATCGCAGCAAGGGTGAACGACAAAAAACTCCATATGGCTCTGTACATCTTACTTCAATGAGTCTCTCTCTGCTAAAAAATGGCGAATATATAACATGGTTAGCGTGGAGTGAATTGTGAATTTAACAAAAAAATATGGATTTTTTGTTGGAAGGAGTGCTAAGTTGTGCAGTAATATCGGGTACTAATGACGTATCATTAGTATACGCTTCGTCGTTGAGATTAAACGAGTAATTATCAAGTTTTTGGAACTTATCTGTTGGTGGCCATGTGACTTCAACTTTCGCAGCGTAGAACTTCTTGTGTTACGCAAGTAATCTTTAATTATCAAAGAAAGTCTAGGTACATATCAAACTTTTTGGATAATTTTAAACGTTAATGGCCATAATACTTAATAATTTTCAGTCTGCAATTTAATTTCAATTTCTTTAAACAGTTTTCATTCTAAATTCAATCTGCGTTTCATTTTTTTTTTCAAACTGTATGTTGTGTATTATAAGATTATGCTTTATAACTCATATGTTGTTCATACATTTTTTCTTGTACAAAGATTTATTAAGGATGTGTAAGTAAAAATCTTTGTTATTCATCACAATGCTTTAAATTTCATTGGTACCCATGATGTCCTGTAGTAAGTACTTTTGCAGCAAAGAAAACACACCCCAGTGAATTAAATTGGAATAGAATGTTTTTATAAATCAAGATATGCATAATTATTAAACAATGACACATATGAGACTATATTGCGGGAAGGACGCTGGCCATGCATGATGCAATCTTTGTTATAAACTTTGCACCATGATATAGGTTAGCGGGAGAGTGCAATATAGTCACAGATGACACGTCATCAAGCATAGATTGAATTATCTGTGGAATATTATTGGATTTTCAAAAGTAAACAAGGTTATTTTTTTTTGAGGTTAAATGTTAATTTTTAATTTGAATAAAATAATTTGAACAGAGAGTGTTTTTTAATTGGAAGTGAATAGTGAATTGAATTAAGTAAAGAATAATCCACATATAATCCTTTTATTAATTTGAACAAATTTTTTATTTTATTGGAAATTTCTCGACTAATTTTTTTTTAACAAGTGTATTCATAAATTTTTATTTTTATAACGCTTAACGTTATACAGGTTGCATGAATCCTCCTAGTCTAGTGATCTTGTAATAAAACTATTTTGTGTAAAGTGTCTTGAAAATGAATGGAAGGGTGAGACTAGCAAAACACTACAAATGATGTTCCAGAATGGTACCACTCCTTTTTTACTATTTGTACATGACATTCTAGAACGTCATCACTATTTAAGTGTAATTTGCCGTACTGTATATAAACCTTAAAGGGTTCATTATATACAAAAAGAAAAAATGACCATACCTTGGTAAAACAATTTTTTCATGTGGTTCTAATGTTGCATGTTCATTAAAGTTTTGGAACTCTACATCTGTAGGTGGAAATTGAAATGGTTTGTTCCCAAAATTAAATCTGCATTGTTGGAACGACATAAAACTTGCAGCAGCAAAGAATCCAGACCTAGAACAAGATTGTATTAATATAATTATAAAAGCTAAGCCACGAAATTTCTATTGACTCAATGAAATAACAACAGCACTTTATTTCCTCCGCTAATGTAAGAACTCCAGATTGAAGATCAAGTTATTTACCATCACAATAAAACTATATCTATAACTAAGACTTTTATTTCAAATATGTTGTCCTTCAATAAAAAGAAAGAATTATTTAAATCACACCTACTGTTATTGTTGGAACAGAGTTCAGAGTTAACTGTGGGGTACCTCAGGGATATGTTATTGGGCCTATTTTATTCATTATACTATATATATTGAAGATTTGTCGGTATATTTAAATATTGATGATTTAGTTCAATATGCTGAGGACACAGATGTTCCTGATCAACCTGAATCAATTTCGTTACAGGAAGTGGAACAAAACGCTTTCATAAACATGAATAAAGCAAGTCAGTAATTTTAAGAAACTTGCTTATAAATCCAGACAAGCCCGCCTCTATGTTGTGGCTTGAAACACAGCAAATATCAGCAACCCCAAATATAATATTAGAAGACAACATTCATTATTAATGACTTTTGGATATTGTTATTAACAGCAGTCTAAAATTGAACATCCACGATGATGCTGCATCTATGCCAATTTGCTCAGGTATTGTTATATTAAGATATTTGTAACATTATTGCTCTAGAAGTAAACTCTTCAAGTGCTACTATGGACTTAATAATCCGCATCTGAAATATGGAGTATTCGTTTACGGTATTTCTTCAGATCGTGAGAAGTAAAGAGTATTACATTTGTCTTGTTTACAATACAATAAGACCTATTTCAGTTATTGCTGGATTTAAAAATGGAATCATGCAGAGAGCTTTTACAAATTTACAAATATTGTAACATAAAAAGTCTTAACAAAAGTTTGTCAAAACATTTAAACTTTGATTAAGTTTTTATTATACATAAATTTTAAGTTAAATATTGCTTCAAATCAAACATATATTTTTGTTGAAATCTTTACTTTTTTGTGTTGAATGTATGTTTGGATGTTCACACAAAATTTGTGTTTGTCCACGGCTGTACAATAAATAAAATGAAATTGTTTTTAATAGATCAATCTTATTTTGAAAATAAATTTTAGCCAGTTTTTTTAAGTACAAGTAGAAAGAATTAATATAAAATACATTCACTAAAACTGATAATTTGCAATCCATTATAAATCAATCAGTGGGATGAAAAGTTAATACAATCTTATTGCAATAAGACCATTCAGGTAAAATGAACACATATTAATAAAAGACACACATATAACATGATATACGGACACTGTAGGACTAACCTAGCTTGGTTAAAAAGGTCTGTTGATGTGGCAACAATTTCTCCATTGATGTAAAACTTAACAATGAGTTGAGTAAGGTCTAAGACACAGCCAAGCACATCACCAGCTTTCCATTGGCCTTTACTTTGAGAATGGCTGCGAGCATTGTACCATATCATCTGCCTGCACCCATCGTATGCTATAGAATACTCGTCATCTCCAATACCATAACCTTCCTAAACACATAAAAAAATATGATGTTTTTGAGGGAGGAAATAATTGCATTCAGAATTCAGACTCCATTTTTTTACTGTATCAGCATCTAGATGCAGTGAAAAAATAACATACAATTGTCAATTACTTTAAATTCTACATTATGGCATAACACTCACTACCATTGCATGAAAAATATTATCTTTTTTCCTGAGTGAGAACTATCTTGTTGGACAGAAAAAACACAAAGTTTAACCCTTCAAGCAGCAGACAACACTATAGTATCATCTCAGCGAGCCGAGACAGCACTTTTGTAACGTCTGTATCGAATATTTCACCCACTAAAAATCATCCAATCTCAATAAAACAAAAACCATTAGAAAGGAAATGTTTCAAACTTTAATTTTTACAAATGTTTTGTAAAACGTATATTTACATATGAAATCATCGTTTTAAAATTGTAGTTTTGTAAAAAGTTAATGATGCGCGAAAAACACAAAGAAATTACTCAATTTCGTTACTTCTCTAAGGCTCAATAACAGAATTATTTTGAAAATAATATAAATATTTGTCAAGATTTTAACTGTCTAAAACTGCCTTCAAATCAGTCGTCATTCTTATAGTTCTGAAAATATAAAGTTTTCTGTAAACATTTGCAATTGGAAAGTTTCAACCAATGAGAAAGCACATATTGCAATCGATATATCTCTTACAATTCGATATATTTGTAGAGATATGTTTATATCCATTTATAGACGAAACTTCAATCATTCGTTTTGTGTAAAGCAAACCACATTTACTGTAATGGTTTTATTCGTACAGTTCTGGGAAATACAGACTTATTTGTTGAATTCAAAACTTTCTGTTCTCAAGCTTTGAAAGCAACTGTTACAACAGTATGTTACACACTATGTTGTATAGACTACGTACGTAAAAGGTTTCATTTGTTTGATCTCATTTTGTGATGCAAGTAAAGCTAAGTCAAAATTCAAATACTTTTATGAAATAATAATTTACAAGTATACAGTTCAATTCTTTGATTTATTCTCTACACTTTGTTATAATAATATTTCATTTTTGGGCAAATCATATATTCCTAAATTACTATTTAAACTAAGCCTAGTTATGTTAGCAGCCTTGTAGTAGGAACTTAAAAACTGGTGTTTTCAAAACAAGAAGTTTGAAATTGATATATATTTTTATACAGTTCTATTTAGAACTAAATTACAAAACTTTTGTACATTTTGAAAAAAAAAGTTAAACTACTTTTTATGTAGGCCTAAAGTTGAACTTTTTTCTTTCATTACTTATAATTTTTTGTTTCTTGAGCTAATGACTTTACAAATTTTACATCAATACATTTTTTACTGGCATATATGAATTCTTTGAACCTTTCTCTACAAAATAGCTGTGGAACACTTTTGGATTGAGATATAACTACTATATTTGACGAATTTAAAAAATGCTTGCAAACGCCAAAAATCCATTTTATTTAACACTGCCGCTTCTAGGGTTAATAAAATAATTTGATATTGATAACAACTTTACTTTGGACTTTTGCTTATTAAATGTTGTCCTTAATGTAAAATCGTTCAAGATTAGAACTTGCTGTATAAGAAGAGCAAAGTTTGATTGTGAGAGGGCGAGGTGAGCAACGTCAAAAACCCGCGCCACCACCATGCCTAGACAAACAACAGCATTGAATTTATAATTTTCACTGTTGATCACCATTGCTACAACTTTGTAAATATGCTATAGGCTTCATTAAAAACATTACTTTGCTATGAACGTGTTTGTCCAATGAGTTGTGTGAGACGTTTTAGTTCCACCTTGGAATAGTACAGTAATTAATAGTACAGTACCTTATATTGTTTTGTAGGTGACCACTTTTCGTTTATTTATTTGACAAGTTTCGGGATGTCTATCCCATCATCAGAATCTCTGGTTGAGTGGAGATCATCAAGCAGTCAACATCCGGCCATAAGGTGTACACCTATTAACTGTGTTGCTCTTTTATGTGTTTAAGTGTTTCTACTTAATGTTTTGACAATCTCCACTTAACAAGAGATTCTGATGAAGGGTTAGACATCCCGAAACGCATCAAATAAATAAACGAAAAGAGGTAACTGATGGAACAATATAACGTACTGTACTATTATATTAAAAAATAGGAGTTTAAATATGACTTTAAAATGAATTATTGTACATGCAAAATATTAATCACTTTGTAATTTTTAATTTAAATAAGAAACACTATATAAAACTTGTATATACATACATGATTTAAAAATTTGCTGTTTCTTGTTGCCCATCCTATCTGCATTACACCTGAACTTAAAATAGTGGTCTCGTAATACCATACTCCACTATGCACTTGATAAGTACATCTCACACTTTCAAACGAATATGCATCACATCGAGCCTAAAACATAAACAAATTTTTATCAGGAAGAGAAATAAGATATTAATCTCTGAAGATGTTAAATTTTAACATCAGCCTTATAAAATATTGAACGAGGCGGTGAGGCAAATTTACCACCTATACTATCAAGACTGTCAGGTAAAACTGTCACACACTTCAGTTTTAAAATTGGGCATCACTACCCAATAAGCAGTCCAATAACCAACAAAATCAAAGATGAAGTTATACAACTATATATATATGGATATCCAAAATTTCAATTTATCAAACAAAAGAAAACCTTTACACTGATAGGTTATAAAAAAATATATAACAGTATTAAAATCAACTCTTATAAAAGCGAGTGTATGTTCGTACGTTCATACATACGTACGTACGAGAGTAACATATAACATAACAGCTGATTTCACCCATCATCTGTAATACTTAAACAAACTCAGTGTAGATTATACTTTAGGGTTATGTTTACAACTTCAATCATTATAATTTCTCATTGATTTTCCAGGACACTTAAACCACACAATTCTACAGAAAAAAATATTTTTTTTTTTTAAATAAAGCTCTTGTACAAAAAATACATGTCATAAAAAGTGATGTGATGAGATTAAAATCAAACAATGTTTTGTTTTCCTGTTTAATGTCCCAAACCAAAATAGGCCAGATGAGAACAAAACCTCAATGCTCTTTAAAAAATAGTAAATAACACTGAATTTTCGAACTTAAGAAAATTATTTTACAGAATTGTCAAGGACTGATGTTACTGATGAACTGTAATTTATATTTTAAATAATTGAAATACGTAAAGTGAGAGTTAACTATTAAGAATATATGAAATTGAGCCATTGAAATAGTGTTCCTGGATGGGGTTTGGCCAATGGTATAAATATATTTTTATTGAAAACCATTTACATTATTGAATTACTAAACAAAAAACAAACATTAGACCGTGTATTAGACTAACCTATGTAATACAACCACTTGACTTCTTCATGGAAAAAAAGCACAGTTTATTACAGCCTAAGATTCTTTGACCAGTATGGCTATCTTGTTTGTTAGTTTTTCTAAATCTTTGGTCATTTCTATTGTCTTTACTCTAAAAGATTTCAACTTTGCCAATAAAATGAACTCTTTTCTGTTCTCAGCTCTTTGCGCCAACTCATCAGCGTTTTTTGTCATTGTCTGGATAACACTTTCTAGACTGTTCTACACTGTCTTAACTGTTGATTGTTTCTTTTGTAGAAAACTTAAACAACTTGAAATATTTTGACAAGCCAGCTTCTTTGATTCTATTGTATGTTTTAGAACCAACCATCCCCCATATATGTTTTAAATTTAACGTTTGGACTTTTTCCATTGGTGGAGAAAGTCTAACAATTAAATTTCAAGACTACTATAGTTTACCGGTATTATGAATTTTCAACAACCTGCATTCTCTCGTCTTAAATTTTTATTAGATTTGAATAGTTTAAACTAGTTACACGTATGCATTGTACTCATAAATTTAGAAATGAAATCGGTATTTTGGAATAGAAGGGAAAATTCCAGAACAGAAACCTAATTTTAAAGAACATCACAGAAAATTGAAGGATAATTCCAGGTTCTCCAGGACAACAGATGATATTCTAGTTTTCGAGGACACGTATGAACCCTGCTTGAGGAATAGTTTAAAGATGAACATACCACATTCGGAAACGGTGATTTTTTACTGTGCAATTATTGAAACTACAAAAACTGAAAAATTGGAATTTCTGGGGTGAAGTATACGTTTTGAAGCTCGTGATCTCTACTTTCAGAATCCGTTTGAAAAATTTCAATTGGCCACAACAATTAATTCAATGCATTTTTCAAGATAAGGCTCAAAATTGTTTAAGCAGGTATTATGCAAAATCAATATATCCAACAGGGCCCACTTTGTGCATGGTTAATCTACATGCCATTAACTGTCATGTTACACAATGCCAAATATTTAACTTTTAACCAGCACAGTGTCAGACTGCACAAAGTGACGTTCTCTCAGGCGCAAGGTGCAGCCATTTCGAACATATGCGAGAATTTGCATAAATTTGCATATTCCGTTATTTAATACACTGAAAATCATCCAATCGTAATAAAATCGGCACCGTTGGAAAGGCAATCAATTAAACTTAAATTTTTGTATTTAAAACTTTTTCGTAAAACGGATATTTATTACATACGTAATCATCCTTTTAAAATGTGCAGATAGGGTTACAGCTGTTTCCGTGCGCAAATATGCATACAATTGTACTGTTATTTCCCACTTCTTACATGACCAAGACCATCTACAGGAGTATTTCTATCAAGATTATAAATATACCATTGGATTCGTCAAGATTTTATCAGATGTCACTATTTTACACGATTTATGCCGACGATTTCTGTAAACCTTGCGACTGGACAGTTTTTCAACCAATGAAACAGCCCATTTGTCAACCGAGATAACGCCTACTATATCATATGTTTTGACAGATTTCTTTTCACTATTTTGTAGAGAACAGTTTGATCTTTCTAACGGTGGGAATTAAACTAGAAATAACCAGTTTTTTGTTTGTATAGACAGCAATGAAAAGTACATAATTAGGACAATCTGGTGAGACCGTCTAGCGCATGGGTTTCCACGATATTTATATGATGCATCCTGCAATCGGGGAAGTTTCATAATCATTGATGTCATTTTGTTATTCAAATAAAGATAACTCAAACACTTTTGCGAACTAAGGAAAGAGACAAGTATACCGTTCGTTTCTTTGATTTATCCTCTACACTTTGTTATAATAATATATCATTTCTGGGCAAAGCATATAATAGTAAATTACATTTCAAACTAGGCCTAGTTTGGTTAGCAGTCGTGGGAACATAGAAACTGGTTTTTTCAAAATAAGAAATTTGAAATGAATAAATGTTTTTATACAGTTCTATTTAGAACTAAATTACGAAACTTTTTTACGCTTACAGAAAAATGAAAAAAAATGTTTACTATTATTTTTAACGGATTTTTTAAAATATTCTTGCAAAACACTAAAAACCGACTGGCCAATTTGAGCTATAACCAGGGCACAGTGAGGGTTAAAATGTTAAAATTATGAATTTAAAAAAAAATTCTTGGTTTTTCTTATTTTTCTCAGTGTAAGTCAGTCAAGACTTACAAAATCTCATTTGAAATATTTTATACTTTCCAACAACTTTTCTAAGGGAAATATAGCGTTTCATCAAATTATTTTTTAAATATAACAAAAAAACAAAAAAAAAATCAGTTTTTATTTCTTAAATAAAACTACAATAAAACATCATTGTTGAATTTTTGAATTTTGTTTTGCTCTAATGACTGGTCTATTAGGTTGGAGAATATAATATGAACACTTTTGCTTACCTCTAAGCCATCTGGAGAAATCTTCAGGTATTCACTGACATCACTGGTGTTTAGCATACAATTAATGCTACTCATATCAATGTTCTCATAGGAAAACTTTCTTCCTTCTATTACAACTAAAACACATTACATTTAATAAAATATAAAAAATGTTTAAACATTACGAAGACAAAAGATAATTAATTATAAATAGTAAATGATTAATTATGCTAATGAAGTATTATTGATAATAATACTAAACTCAAGAATTAAATGTCAATCTATAATTCCTCTACATTAAAGGGATTCTTTTAAATTCTATTTAATCAGATTAAATATGTCAACGTACCTTTTACTTTCTCGCTATACTTTCTTTCTAAAGTATAGAGAAAGTAAAGTGATCGCAAAAAAATCGATGTTGAGATTTTTGTGGAAATATCCATTTTGGGAACCCCTGAGTCCAAAAAAGTGGTTTTTACAAAATGTCTGTCTATATGTCTCTATGTATACAAAGCTAGAGTGAAAAATATTCGATCGATTTTCAAACAAATTTGCACCAGATATGTCAAGTAGGCCTGTATAGATGTACGAAAAACGGTTTTGAAAATTTTTGAAAAACAACCCCCTTTTTGGCAAAACCCTCCCCCCAAAAATCAGGTATTATTTTTTTTATAAAAAACGGCTCTAACGATTTTGATAAAATTTGGTTTATTTGTAGCTTTTAATGTACCCTACCATATGCAAAATACCGCATCTTTCAAAAAACTGTCGTTTAGCTAATAATAATAACTGATTTTTTGGCCATAAAGGGGGTTGTTTTTCAAAACCTTTTTTCGTGCATCTATACAGACCTAATTGACGTGTTTGGTGCAAATTTGTTCGAAATCGATCAAATACTTTTCTCTCTAGATAATAATAACAATAATATTTGTTAGTTAATCTCCTACTTTAATAAATCTCCTCTCCTACCCCACCTACAATTATGAAGTCACAGTGATCCTGTTTAATCACACTGATTTAAATAAAAACTCCGAACCACAAAACAAGGAACAAAAACAATAACTAAATTGTAAGTTATGTTTAATACGTTACCCTTATGTACATTTCGATGACATGGTCATCATCCTCAGAGGGTTATAACACTACTACTAGTAGTAGTGTTATAACCCTCTGAGGATGATGACCATGTCATCGAAATGTACATAAGGGTAACGTATTAAACATAACTTACAATTTAGTTATTGTTTTTGTTCCTTGTTTTGTGGTTTGGAGTTTTTATTTAAATCAGTGTGATTTTGTCGCCACAGTGCTCTTTTATTTGTTTAACCTGTTTAATAATTCGAATATGTTTGTGAGAAAGTAAGTGCCAGTTCCTGGTACAGTTTATTTACTCAGTAATAGTTCATAGAGTAGAACTGTTATTATTACTTGAAACAATATAAGTACAGTTACCATGAATTTATGAAATCAGTCGCTAAGTTTGATTATTAACGTAAAACACTATTTAATGTTTTAACTATATAATGCTTTACATAACTTTAGCCCATGAACAGATTTCATACTTACAAAGATTATCAAGGCACCATTGAGCACAGAATCCAACTTGTGCATAAATCAGTTCAGTTGAGTTTAAGTGTTTTTCAAGTTGCAGTAAAGGATGCCCTCCAGGACAAGTAGTTAGAGCTCTCATTATTGTTGCTTTGTTTTCACCTGTAAAGTATTAACAAGTTTTAAAACCTGTTATCATCACACTAATACAATTTTAACTAATGGCTAGACAAACAGGACATTAGTAAGTTCAAGGTATTTCGAATGAACGATTAAATGTGCTTGTTAATGTCTAATGATGATACAGTTTTACTTGTGCACCTCATACTCTGTGTAAATTACATGGATTTAGTTTTATTATCTTGATTTTTAATTTGTTTATATTTTGTTAAAAGTTTAGTTCATAAAATGTTTAAGTTGTACTTATTTCCAAGAAAAATAGCATTTGTCTTTTGCGTACATCATAGGTTGGGTATCGTTGAATAGCACTTTTAAATGCCATCAAATAGTTATATAACTTTTTTTATTAACAAGTCAAATGGGAGATATAAGACTCTACAATAGCAATATCTTTCCAACCGATGAACCTAAAACTAAAGGTACAACACCTTTATATATATATTTTACACCACGAATTTCTTTCAATGAAATAAAAGTGAAAACGATGAGTTTCAATAATACACAAGAAAATACATTTATAATTATGTCTCCTAATAATTCAACAGTTTGTTAAACACATATAAATACAATTGTACTAGAAAAGGATAAAATCAACTAAAAGAAAAGGAAAAAATCAACTAAATCTTTACATCACCATGTTGACGATTCAGCATCAAGTGACAGCAGATTTTCTCCAGAATGGTTAAAGTTATCACAATGAAATTTAATATACCTAGTTATAAAGCATGCTTATTTTCATATATTTTAATAATCAGAACAACAAAAAATAGTTAACTATGAGTTTTGCGAGTAAGGACCAAAGTTTGGTGCCCTAAAAAATAAGAATGTTATGATGCAGCCACAAAGAGGATCGTTTTCAAGGATTTTATTTAAGAATATCAAAACTATATTATTGAAAATATTTATCAAAGTAATGAAGTTATAATTAAAAGAGAAAACAAATATTTTAAAGGCCAGTTCTACAATATTACCAATAGTTACTCGCCACATAAATTTAACATACCGAAAAATCCAACCGACAAGTATGTTGTGTTCTACAATTTATTTGAATCGATGTGATAACTGTCATATTTACAATTTTACATGTAGGTTGGTAAACTTTGTCAATTGTGATTGGTCGAAACAAGGTTAGGAATGCTCCTAGTGACTGAATAACAAACTAGCTTTGGAAAGGCATAAATGGTGGATGTCTTACTAATGCCTAAAATATCTGCAGCATTTGCAATGAAACAACCAGAAGCTAACAATCCCAATGCCAACAAAACCTTAACTCTAAGTGGGAGAGCACAATTTCTTAAACCAGTACGAAACAAAAATTAATTATAATGATGGAAAGTGTTGTTTTTATTTATCAAAATAAATTTAAGCGACTAGTTGCAGTTTAAATTAAAACTTATCAAACTAAATTATGTTGTACTTTATTATATATTTTTGCTGTTTATTCTATTTGAAGGTGACTGTATTTTTCTTCAATAATTTTTATAAGGAATCTAACTGTTCCCTTTGTGAACCTAGAATGATCGAAAAATACTTTATCGTTCTAAAAATCAAAATTCCAAAATCCTATCTCTACAGACTTTATTATTTCTGGACTGGGCAATCAAGTGAACTATTTCTTCGTCCCCATCTTCATTAAAATCTTCATAAATAAGCATAGCTTACAACCAGCCTTTACAGTTATAAACTATTCTATATTTTATCTTGCGGATAACTTCTTATTAGGTACTTCAAGTAGCCGATAACTAAATCGGTAGGATAGCTAATTTTATTTGGCTGACATGGGCTATCAAAAGTTTGTAGAACGCCTTCCTTACATTTTCTGGGAGGATAGCTCTATCTGGAACTTGTGGATGGTCATGTCTGCAGATTGTAGAACCGGGCCTTAATAATTCTAAGTTTTTATAAAAAAGTGTTAAAAAACATTTCTAAAAATAAAAACAGAACATAATTCTAACAAAATATGTTTATTCGTCAAACGAGTTTCAATGACAAAGTCTTCATCCTCAGTGACATTTGAGCTGCAACTAAATTATAACTGTTAGTAATTCATGATAGTGCTGATGGTAATTCTGTTTGGGTGTTATTCCCTCCATTCATTGGTCTTCACTGTTATTGTTTATGTTAATGTTTCCTGACTTTATTCCAGTTAATGTTATTGGTTACTTAAAATTATTGTGTATATGCCATGTTGTTAAACATGCTGGTTAGTTTTATACCATTTTTAGTGTGATCTTTTAGAACTGAATATTTTTGGCATGGTTGATGGTTAGAAACTTTTACATACAAGTCAAACTCCCATTTCTCCTATATGACATACTAAGGGCTCTGCCCATGCTTGCTTCGCTCACCAACTCTGGTGGAGACCTATGGCGAAGCCAATGCAAACAGATTATTACATACTCTGATATATTCACGGAAATGATGATTGAGAGGTGACCTGTATGTAGCTAATGTAAGAAAGAGATCGAAATAAATATGATCATCTCCAATAATTCAAATTATTGCATGGGTTAATTTTACCATTAATATTTAAATAATTAACATTTCTAACAAATGTTGATACTACCAACTAAAGGAAACAATATTATAATATGTAACACCAGATGTTTATTTATAAATACAGTAAGTCTTTTGTTTGCTTTTATCTAATCTAAAAA
The DNA here is from genome assembly GCA_018207615.1 of Philaenus spumarius. Classification (NCBI taxonomy): domain Eukaryota; kingdom Metazoa; phylum Arthropoda; class Insecta; order Hemiptera; family Aphrophoridae; genus Philaenus; species Philaenus spumarius. Next base: position 369,161 of record JAGFPH010000134.1, read on the forward strand.
ACTGTTAGTTGTGAAGAATAATAGATTCTCCATAATAATAGAATAATAATAATAATAGAATAATAGAAACCTAATCAAAAATTTGTGAAATTGGTTTCAAATGTACATTGAAATTGGTTTGTTTTGGTTCATTGTAGGCCTACCCTAAAATGATGTTAAGTTTTTGATCGGAATCAGTTGTTACACATTTATAATTTGTAAGAACAGATGTTTGAATTTAATTATAATACAGTAAGCATTTTTCGTAGATTTTTGTTTGTTATTTTAGTTTGTTAATCTAACCTAAAAAAGTTGTTGGTTGTGAAGAATAATATAAACAGATTCTAAATTTGCTAAATTGGTTGCTATGGTAATGAATGTAAACAAACATGTGTTGCTAAGCTTTATTGAACCGACAGCTGTTTTATTCAAATTTTCACAATTTTTACACTTTAAAATAAAAATTTTGCAAAATCCTTTCTTGGTGTGTGTCTATGATCCCATAAGAATATACCTTTAAATTTTTGTATTGTATCTGAAGTAGTTTTTACTTCACGTTGAGTCTATGTCATTCAGTCATCAGTCAGGACAAAGCCTCCTCAGGACAAAGTAAATATGGGTACGATTTACACTTCTGTTTGTATAGTTGGGTAAAATGAACAAATATAAGAAAAAAGAGTTTAGCTACAAAAACCACTTACTTGTATGAGCAAATTTTTCAAGAGCAATTATTGAAAATAAGGTTACTGTAGGATCTATGCCATCCTCCTGGAAAAAAACATTTACATCATTTCATGGTCCTTACAGATAAAGTGGGAAGTATATTTTTACATTTGTTAAACATTTATTTATATTAAATTAGTTAAATACACGGTAATTCACAAAGATATCCAGATAATTTGTAAATTAATTTTAAACTTATTTTAAACAACATTCACAACTTGAATCTATTATGATATTTAAATCTATAGTTTGTAAAAAAATATGCGTAAACAGGAAACTAGATGTTTTCAGACCTATGTTGTAAGAAATATTTCATTTATTTTTAATGTAGAATGAGTTTTGAACATCTTTTTTGAACCACCAGTATAGAATAAGTTACTCATAGGCACTGTTATTTTTTGTAAACATTTTTTACAATTATTTTACATCATACAGACTTGATCAGATTAATCAACAAGCAATTATTATGCTGATGCAATAGGACAATGCATTTTTCTTATGTTATTTGTGGATCCATTTAATTGGACTTAACAAAACAAAATGAAAGAAGTAAACAAAAATAATTAAAATTGTCAAAATTAATAAATTCACTCATTATTACTTTGCAGTATCAAACATTCCAAAAACTGTAAATCCTAACTTATTATGTGTAAATCTCTATTTATAAAAATAAATGTTCGTTTTAAAATTTAAATACTATCCGTGATATGGAAAGGTTTTTAAATGAAGAAGACATTGAGGAGAAGAATGAAATGATAAGAAATAGTGAAGAATCAAAAAGAAGATCTAGACAAACAGAAACAGAAAATAAAATTAGACCACGGTTTACAGAAAGAAAGTTTGGACAATACAATCAGAATAGGAATAACAATTTTAATAAATTTTGACAACCTAATAATAGAAATTTTACATACAGACCACCGTATACAAGGAATACATTTCAATTTAGGCCCAATCAAAGAGAATTTAATAAAGAAGGATATGGAAAACAAAATGAAGATAGGAGGTTTAGAATAAATAATCCTCTATAAATGTCTCTATATATAATTTCTTTTATACCATTACAGCCCCACGTGGGGGAGCCAAATGTCTACAAACGTCATAATTCTGCTATTAATGTATTAAATTTGCATAGCACTACGTTTGGAAGCCAAATTATAAATGAATATAGATAATTTTATAATATTATCTTTAGAATTAGATTGCTAATTGTATGGAAACATAAAAAATGGTAAGCTACTGATTTATACTGTAAGGTATAAAAATAATTAACTCAGATACACAATTTCATATTTAATACAATCAGAAACATTTATTGGAATTTGTAAGATCATGGATAACATATGACATCAATGCTTTTATATGATTTAAAAAAGATTAAAGTTTGTTTAGCCTCAGCTCAGCTCATTTGGTTATAACACATTAAAAAGTATTTTTATTTAAAAAAAAAATCTATTTTGAATATATTTACTTTAGTTTATCTCGGGGTAGGCACTCGGCTGGTACTGAATATACCCCCTTTTTATTGTACGCATTTAGATAAGCTTTACTATGGTTTTATAAATTATTGGAACAGTTAATTGGATATTTGTTTGATGAAAGGATTTTTAAAATGTTTTAATTTGCATTATTTGAGTTCTGACTGTTCATTTAAAGGTTAAATTATTATTTCTGAAGAGCGGAACACAGAAATAAGGCGTCGGAATAACAACAACCATAGCCCAAGACCAAATGGATACATGACACCACCATCTACACTCACCAGGCAGCATTCCAATAGTAACCAGTCTCCCAAGAAATTCCAACAGAGATCACCTTAATCTTCTGATAGGACCAAAAACTCTCCTTATCAGAACCGAAAAAACTTCCAACAGAACCGACCCCAGTACTGACAGAGGCCACAGCATAACGACTACCGAAGGCAGAACGAATAACTGTTGCCGAACGTATGACAATCGACAAGCAAGCCTGATACAAAAGAACTTTAGATACCCACCACCACTACGTCAACCGTATACGGCAAACCATAACAATAAAGCAGACACAAGCTACCCTACAACAGAACAACAGGGAGTTTGCCAGTTAATCGCTACAACAACACGACCACCAGCATCAATAGCAAAACCTGATAAAGATCAAGACAGACAGTGCGAAAAGGAGTTAAACTCCAACGCACTGTTCTAGGAGAAACAACAAATAAAGAAAACGGCTGTGTAGGCGAAGGTAGGAAAGATGAGACTTCCCAACCTATATCAGTGCAAATAGTAACTAACAAAATCGGAATGCGGCCATATAAAAATCATAAATGCAAAACACACAACATGAGCATTTCAAATTTATACTGCGACAAAGATTTTTTATTAACTGAAGAAGGAAACACGAATCAAGAGCCAATAATTAGCCATAATTGTCCAGAAATTGAAATAAAATTAAAACGGTATCTTAACCAAAACACTTGTTGACACCGGTAGATAGTATAACATGTATTTCAGACACTTGGTTTCAAGGTAACAAAAATCAGTTACTACGGTACAAAGAACTGCTACTTACTAACACTTTTATCACAACTGCACTAAACCAAAAATCAAAAAGGATTTAAAAAAATATTACTTCTTAAAGCCGACATACTTAATTTTAAATTCGACATACAATGTTATCATAGTACCATATTTAATCAAGGATTGCATTATGGGAATGGATACGATACGGTATTTGAAGATGGAGATAAACTTCGATGAAAATATAATGATTATAAAAGATAAAGAGAATAAAATATTAAAATTGAAGTTTGAAGAGGAAATATGTGAAGCGATTGAATGTAGTATTGTATATTGTGAGAATGATAAAGAGAAAAGAAATGAGTATTAAATATTTAATAATTTCAACAATATGAGAAATCAAGAAAGAAATAAAGAAGTAAATGAAATCGAAAGTATATTTGAAAGTAATGTACTTACCCAACTTACCGAACATCAACTTGCTACATAAATACAACAAAGCGTTTTCAGAAAAACCTAAAAGATGTACTTTATACTGACACCACATCAACATAAAGAATCCAGACAGTTATAGAGCTCAAAGTTACCTGATACCATTAAACCTAGAAGATGCAGTGAAGAAAGAAACCGACAACATACTAAAAGAAAACAACAGCCTATTCATAAACCCTATATCTCGTACTAAAGAAGTAAACGCCAGCCAACCCTGTACAGACCAGTCAAGAGGAAACCCCAAATATGAGTAACCAGATGACAACAGAAGATAAAAGTTAAATGTGTATATAAACTACTAATTATATTATGTGAACTATAATACCCCAAAATTATAAACTACTAGTATTACGAATCCAATATGACTATTATGTGAACCCAATACCCATTATGTCCCTTATGAATAAGTGAACCTTGACTATCCCTAAGTGAACATATAAACCCCTATAAACAATGCATCAAATATTCATTTATTATGTGTATCGCCCCATTGAGAACAACGAATCCTTGTATATATGTGTGTAACAACCAGTAAGATGACATGAAATAGTGAACTAAAACTGCAATAAGCAGGATGTATATAACCCCTCAATAAAAAACTATAATTCCACGATAAAGTCCCAATATTCAAGGTACTCATTCATGTCTTTATAGACAAACAAATAGTGAATAAATGTTATTAGAATTTAAGTATTGTTAGTAAAAATCTAAATTCAATTAGTTGGTGATTTAAATGTTATTGTTAATTGTTAGAGTTATATTTTGTTGTAAGTTAAGAAATAATTTCATCATTATCAAAATAATTTTATGTTCAAAAAGATTCACAAAAATAAAATTATTCTGAAGAGCTACTATAATGGCAAGCGGGATGCCAAATATCAAAATATGTAAACAAAAACACTTAACCGAAAAGAGGAAAAAGTACCAAAAGTAAGATAGGCCTAGCCTTGATGAAATTAGCCTACCCTATTATCTAAGAAAATTAACCCTAGAACTCAAATACCAAACTATACCAGTACAAAATTCAACATATAAATTGTGTATAATTACTATGCTAAAGATACAAAACAAACCTGCCTAGATGTCAAAGCAAGGATAACCAATTAACCCAAATGGGATTACTAAAACAAATCATTTCACAACACTAATAAAAAAGACACATTAGAAATTTATTTATTATATTTCCAAATATCAGTATGGTAAACACCAATATGAAAATTGAACTCAAAATAATAAAGAATCATATGTAGAAAATGTAAACAAACTGCCATGTTTTCGATACACGTTCCACAGGCCTAACTTAAAGACAATTGATCTCAATGTTAGAAGTTAATCGTGGACCTCGAACGCAAACAAAAATTTCATTTTTATAATAAAACACTAAAAAAAACCATTTCAAATTTATTTATAGACGTAAGAATATCATTGTAAAGAAAATGTTGTAACTAGATAATGAAAAAACCTATCTGTAAAAAGGCCATTACTGTGTAATCTCAAACCCAAAGCCAATTTATTATGTTGGTATGAAATTAAATTCTTTTAAAGTAAATAATGTTTGTATGTAAAATCAACAAGTGAGTTTTAGAATGAATTAAAATACCAAACATTACTTAATAAAAAACTGTGATTGTCAATACGTGATGTTATTTTTCAAACATAATCTCGACCCCATGAACCTAGTATTACAAAGTTCTATTAGATATCGGCCAGACACAGCACACCAAGTATTGCGCCGATCGAATCAACCAATGAGAGACCAACTGGACGAATACAACGAGAGAGAGAGAGGGAGAAGCGGTAAAGAAGGAACCGGGATGTTTGATTTGAAGAGGAGGGCATCAGTTTTAGAGAGTTAGCATTGAGGACAATATGGAATGTATAAGTTTACTATTGAGTTAAACTGTGTTCGTTATTAATATAAAAAAAAAAGTGTTGAACTCAGTGATACGAACCAGAATTTGGTATACTCTGGACAAAGTTGACTATAATATTGATAAATTTTTAAAACAATATCAAAGCTTAAACCATAATTAACTTTTTAAATTTATCCATAAATGTACAAATTAAAATCATTGAATGCGTATTAATAAAAGTTTGCTCATGCCACTCGAGTGCCAGACCCCGAGAGTGGTACATGATCACCAATTTGAATTTTAAATAAACTAATAGATATGTCTAGCCTATTATAAATGTAATAAAGTTATGAAAGAAAAATGTTATTAAATGTGAACCTTGTTGAACTCTAACTTTGCAATTACAGTAGAGTTCTGCTAATCCGAACTAATTGGGATCGAACACTGTTCGGATTAGTGGGAATTCGGAATAGGCGGATTTCATAAATAATATCAACGTCTTGACATGTTAATGGGTAAATAATGCTGGGACATCTGCTAACGCCAGCTCTATACAGCTTTGATCGGCTTGTGAACAGGTTGAGTGGAAGTCGGAAAGGAAATGCATTTCCTTCGATGACTCATATCAACGAGACATTACCTACCCCTCTCCATCCCGCGTTTCAAACATATTTATGAATCACTGCACTGACCACTAGTCTACACTGGATTCCACGTTCACCGTGCAGTACAGAGCGCCCATAAGCCATGTTATCCATACGACAGTCTCAGCTGTATTAGCCAACTAAAAACATCAACTCCCATGCAATGCTCGGTCAGTAGACGCAACCCGCATGACAATAAACGTGATGTTCCTTGTAATGGTAGTAGCATGTCTATTCTCTCGTAAGACCTGTACTGCACGGTGAATGTGGAATCGAGTGTAGTCATATCTAGTTCAGTGTTTACTCTAAGGGAGTTTGATAAACTGTGTGCGCTTATTGCAAATTTATTGTAAATCTTTGTTCCGTGAGTGTTGAGTTACTTTACCGAGTCACTGTGCCTTAGTTTTTATTTGTTCGTAGTCCTTGACGTCAACTGTTAAACATTAAACATAGCAAGTAAACGAAGTACTTCATGTACTTTAAAAAAATCTACCTTTGTGCACTAAAAGAAGTTATTATTTGAATTATTTAAGATATATCATTAAGTAAGCTTTTTTTCAAAAGGTAGAATCAAATTAACATATTTTAAAATATTTGTAACACTTGAGTGTTGTAGTATATTTGTAATCTGTTGTAAACACAAATAACATTTGTACAGGTCATTAAACTCACTCAAAACTCCCGAGAAACCTGCCTGACGTAAGATATTTTAGACGCACAATATTATTTGAAAGGGACTGTGATGTTTACCTCAGTAACTTAGCCAAATCTTAGTTTGGTTAAACGCTGTGTCTAATCGCTACGTCTTTCAAAAACGTCTACGGAACAGTTTGTTGTTTACAAATGCCTACCTACTTGCATCAATTTGTTGTTTCAAGCAAGTGGTTATGATTTATTGCAGCCTGTAAATCTACCTTTACTCATCAGTAAAATACATTTAAATTAAATTGTATAAGCAATTTAGAAGCAAAATAATTATCTACAAACATTTCTGAAATTGACTGTACTTTTAAAATACTTTTCCAACTAAAGTAAAAAAAAAATGACAGTTACCAAGTTAGTAACAAAATATGCTAGAGTGCCAGGTGTTAGCATGGCTACACTACTGGGTCCAGAAAGATTCTCTGCCAAAACTCCAAGAACAATACAAATATTACGTTGATGTCTAACAGTTTTGCGTCCCTTTCCTGTTGCAGCATGTTGGGAGAGATTAAACAGTTTAGACAGCCGAAGCACTGCTTCCTGAAAAAGAAGAAAAAACTATTGTACATTTACTTTATAATATTTCAAATACTATATTGTTGTTTATATCAACTTAAGTTTCAGAAGATTTTAAACGTTGAATAAAGTAACAACTCTATTTCAGTACATATCAAAATAAATAAAATCGTGTATTTAAATCCACGTTAAATATTTTTTTCACCAATATTCAATAACTTACTTATTTTTGTATATCAAAAGATTTGCCTTTTCGAGCAGGCCTAGAGGCTTTATATAATTTTGTTTGTTGCATTAAAAGAGATTTTGTTCTTAGCCATAATAGTAAGGACTGGTTTTTCATCTTTGTACTTCTCACAATTCAAGGAACGGGCAGGATGAATGCCCCACAATTAGGACATTTGGCGTCATCTTTGCAGCCCTCACTATTATGACCTTTTTATCACATTGGCCGCATGTTTCTTGCTTAGTATATGCAGAGCTAACGTGTCCATACCCTTGACACTTAAACACCATTTGAGAACATGGTACATGTACAAATATACATTGCCCAAAATATTCTTTTTATAAATCAATAAACTAAACCATAACCAGGTTTTTACTGTTTGTGTAATGTATACTATCAACTTAAATTAGCCTGTTTGCATATATGTAAAAATTTCTAACTGAAATATAGCCTATTTTAGTTTATATTGTTAACAATTGTTGAGATAGGATCATTATACAGTTTAGTGTGTGATACACTGAGGAATAAGCCAAATTTTCTAGTATCAGCCTCATAGGGTAAATGTTTATAGATATCTTCCTTTTTAGTTTTGTATGAGCATACATACTCTTTAAAAGAACAGTACTATTCTTGTAGTAAACATTTTTTTTAAATGGACTCCAAATAAAAGTATCTTGAAATGTATTTTTTTGTGCACTTTAAATTAATAAACACCTGGATGACAAAAATTGGCCGAGTGAGTGTCAAACATGCAATAAAGTAGGTTACCATAGCTGATCAATATTTAACAAAATTAAAACCATGGCCTGTTATCTGTTTTGGTTGATAACAACAACAGTGAATGATATACTCCAATCTTACAATGGAAATTTCCAAATATATTGTCTTATGTTGTAATGCATATGGCTGCATCACTCTCTCAATGATGATGCATGGGATGACCATCCCCATACATTCCTTTCCTATATCCACTAAGTGCAATTAAAGGTTTTTTTTATGAATTGGATGGAGAATGAATGAGGACATAATTTAATGAACTTAGAAGTCTCATAACGAACTATTAAAATATTGAATTTAGAAGACCTATTCAAAAACAACACTGCTTGAGATATAAAATTTAAAAAAATTGTTTTTTTTAACATACTGGAAGGTAATATTTTTTGTTCAACTGTATTTGGGAATATTAAAAGTACCTCTTTGTAGTGTTTCACCAAAAAAGGTGATAGAATTAAGAAGCTATAAGGTACAACAGAAAGAAAATATAAGGATTTAATTTCAGTGGAAACTCATTCCAAAATCAAATTGTGTGTCATGCAACAGTGTTGTAACAATGCATAAAGGTAAAGAAACTGATTGAAACTGGATAATTAAAAAAATATTACTTATGTTAGATGATAGTTTGATTTGTACATAGTCATTCAAATAAATGAATTATGTTAAATTCAGATAAAATCTAACAAAATCAATTAAATTTGAAAACATGATTTAACAAAATGTTAAGTAATGGTATCAACATTATTGTTGGTCTTTGCTATCTTTAAAATGTAGACTTTTAACTATGAGTAATGATAATGACTATGTACATAAGGGTAGTTAATTAAACACAATTAATAAATAGTTATGTGTTAAATAAATAATCTTAGTTATGTGTTTCTAGTTTGTAAGGTTTGGCATCAATGTGCTCTTTGACCATTAATATTCAATCTTTTAATTAAAACGATTCTAATGAAAATAATAATATATGTTATGGTTAACCCTATCATTAACCAAAACTAAAACAATAAGACAGAATACCTTGTTGGGAAGAGGGCAGTCATCCAGAAGCAGAGTAATGACAGCAGGGCCCAAAGGGTCTTCAATAGGTATCACTTGAACCATAGATTGAACAACCTGTATCCAACCTTCATCCTGATCTGCAATATTGTGTAGCTTCAATAATACTTCAGGAGGTTCTTCTTCACTGAAACAATAAATTGAAGTATCTTTATAGAAAATGTATAAGGTTAAAGTAAAGCTTGTACTTTTACTGACATTTTACCAAAACATATAGTCCCGTATGCAGCATTACAAAAACTGGTTTGTATTTTAACCTGATGGCAAGTTATGACAATGATCCGAAAAGTGCATGGTAATTGCTGTGTGTACAAATGAGTACGCATAGCATTTGTGAGATCCCACAACTTGAATGAATATTGTAGACAGTGATACATCTATAAACGTACTGTCCGATCAGAAGCAGGTGAGAAACATGAGCAGACTTTGTAACATTTTGAAAAAAAATACTTCTTAGTTGTCCGTTTTTGGTTAAATGTATACTTTTATGTACCATGTGTTAAAGCATGGCAATATGCAAAGTGTTTGTTAACAGGTTAAATGTAAATTTGTAAATTTTAAGGACAGATAAACTCTCTTGTAGAGATTTTTATGTTATTTAATCCAGTCTTCACTTGTTATCTTAACATACTAACTGCAACGCTATTGTAAGTTAAAATGCTAAGACAGCTATATTTCCCCCCTTACTTTACTAAAATCATCTTTGACCGGTATTAAGGTTCACTACATTTTACCGCAGATGAACATTTCGTTTAGCTACACCTTTCTTGACAATTTCGACTACAGTATACAGTAATAAAAAATGCACAAAATTCAGCCCAGTATTTTTAGAGATTAGCTTGAACAAACTGACAGATGCTTACCAAATACTATATTTCATACAGATTTTGCAGTTTAGTGTTTTTAGTGTAATTAATTATATATAATATAAATTAGGTTCAAGAATATTCAATTAGTAGTCTACATTCATGTTTTATAATGTAATTATTGAACAAAAATCACTTTTCATTTGACCATGTCAATCATTTTCTTTATTTAGCCTATTTCATCTATTTCAGAATAATAAAATGAAAGTTGCTAAAACTTCCCAACCACCTCAACCAGGGCCGGCGCAAGGACCATGCGGAACATGCAGACGCATGGGGCGCCGATGCGCCAGAAAAAAGTTAAAGACCAAGGCGCCTTCAAAATTTTCCGAAAATTTTTTTTGTACCGAAAAATGTTTGCCTAAAGACGTGGCTGCCCTTTTCGGGTTTTAAAAGAAACTCCCTATTTCTGTTTTAGCGATTTTTAGGGACACCGCTATAGGGCACCATCCTTTCAGAGTCGACGCCCCCCCCCCCCCAAGACGCGACCGCCCCTTTCGGGAATTAAAAGAAATGTCATATTTCTTCTTGGCACCTCTTTACGGACACAAAAGACCATATACACCAGTTTAGGGTGCCATCCTTTCGAAATTGGCGCCCTTTGGTTCCAAAGAAAATTCGCCCCCTAAAGACGAGACCACCGTACATTTTATACTAACTTCTTTCTTGTATGTGTGTGTGATATTAGTGTAAAAACTTAACATCAACTTCAATCTTACAATGTTACCGAATTACCGATGTTACCTTATCTTATTGACAATTATACCTATCCCTTTACATCGTTGTCATGATGTTACCAAATTGACTTGTGATATTGTAATGTTAATCTTACAATGTTACCTTTTGATGTTAAAAAGTTAAAATTATGTAAAATAAATATTGCAATATGATTAATTTGGTGTTTTCAGTATTCCACTTCCCCCCACTTACTTTCCTTTTATCATACATTTATTTAAAGTCAAAAAGACCGATGCTGTATATATATATATATAATACACTGTATATGTATAGAAAATAATTTATATTTACTTTTATTTTTAAAATTGTTGCTCGATGTTATATTTTAATTTGATTTTATATAATTAAATAATTCCAATTGGTATACATTTGATAATGTACCCTTTTTTTATTGCAATAAGGAGATATATAAATATATATACATATATAGGGGCGAGGGGGTTGTGTGTAGAGGGGGGGCGCCAAAAATGACTCTCGCATGTTCAGGAAAACTCCTTGCACCGGCCCTGACCTCAACATTCTATGAAGGTGCATACAAAACTAGTTCCTGATGATAAACTAGATTTAATCTTTTGAAAACAACTGCATGGAAATTCATTGCATATTTTATTGAATGAATGGAACACACTAAATCATTATGAATAAAATCATGTCTAATCATTTGAGATATATATTGACGTCAATTCATCGTATAAAATTTATCTCAATTGTCAACTGTACTTTATCTGTAAATCCTGCCTCTGTTAATCAGCTGTAGATTAAACGGTGGCCGTAATATAACAAATGTTACAAAGTAGATAATTGTATTGCTTCATAGTCTTAAATGTGCTAAAAATCACAATGTACATAGAGTGAATACAAAATCTGGAAAAAGCTGGATTTCTCGGTTTCTAACACATGTAGAATAACGTTTGACCTCTTATTTTAAAGGAATGATTATTTTGTATAACTTGGTGTTTATAAAATTGTGATAGTATAAGCTGTTTTTCCAATAAGGCATCCAAATTTGAAATTGTTTTTTAATTTTTATACACAATTTTAAAACTTATTACATTCTTGGCATTTTTTATAAATCCAACCTTTTTTGCGTAAATTGATTTTGTAATTAGGATTTTTAGATTTTTGAAATGCTCTAGTTTTTTGGAGGGGGATAGAAGATAAAACAATAAAACCCATTTGAATTGGTATGCTTTATCAAGTGATACCATAAAAATTACTAATTTTTACAAACAATTCAATTTTAATGGCCTTATTTTTTCAGTTTTTCACAGATAATCTGAATCCGATTATTGAAATATTTTTAATAAATTTGTACTTTTTATATAACATTTTTTAAATTTCAATAAGTTTTAAAATTTCAATGTTTGTTTCATCTTACCCCAAGTAGTAAAATTTAAAAATTTCATGTCGAATTTAATTTACACAAAAACGGTTCGGAAAAATAGTTGGCCATTATATTGGAAAAATGGCTGATGTAATCAAAATTTTAAAGCAAACATTCCTTTATAATGAGAAATCAAAACTTTTTTCTGTCTTGTCTTATCTATCCAGACTTTGTATCTAACTTGCATGTAAATATGTAATGCATAAGATTCCCAATTCTTAAAAGTACACACGGGTAACAGTAACAAAATGCCGTAGGGTTTATGTGCAAAGAAAAAAAATGCGAAGAAGAAAAAGGCTTTAAATTACCGTATTTATAAAATCTGAAAACAATACAGAATAAGAGGGTTTCTATTAGAAATTTTAAAGTTGGCCACCATATTGGAAAAATGGTTGATGTTATCAACATTTTAAAATCACAAAGTTATAAAAAAAAGAAATTCCTGGACATCACTAAGAGGGGGGGGGGGCAAGGGGGCATCAACTCCCCCAATAATTTTAAAATCCAAAAAGTTGGGAAATTTGAGATTAAATTGCATGCAAAACCCCCAAAAAACTCCAACTTTGGGTTTGGGTTTCGAAAGTTTTTGTTGTTAATTACCAACATTCATAAATAACAAGCAAGTTATAATTTATAATCTAAATATGTTGGGCAAATCCAAATATTTCTGTACCAAATAAATACACTGTTTTCTTTTAAATGATGTTCTGGGAAATTTAGTTCCAACCCTTGTTATTGTGGCAACACTGACTGTCACTGACATGCCATGAACTGTTCCAGACCAGTGTTGCCAGATTGGGTTTATAACAGTACAAATCCCAAAACTAAAACCCAATACAGAGAGAGTAGATCTGTAGCCTATTATTAAATGTAACCCAACCCTCCAAAGAACTCCTAAATTCAAATAGCCTAACCAACCATATAATAGAAATGTAAATATTTAATTAGTAATCCTGTGTTCAAATATCAAAATCAATTACAGCATTGTATATTCATAATCAGATAAATAAGCTAGAACTAGGCTTGTTAGAAATATGTATAACCTCACCAAAATGTAACCTTCCACCAAAACATTACCTTTATTAACTAGTATTCCATAAACCAACAATAGATTCACATTTATTAACCATCACAAACAAAGTAGTAAATTCTCACATGTTATTGATAACACGGCATAATTACAGTCCGAAATCCATTTGTAAACAGTGGAAATACAAAAACACGATCGAACGAAGTAGGTTAGGACAACTCAAAGTGAGAACTGATAGAAGTTAATCGTAATGTAATTTTGGAATGGACATTAGCCAACACAAATTGGATTATAAACTTTGTAAAATTATACAGGGATAGACTTTAGTATTAAAAGTAATTATAGAAATCAATGTAATGTATGTTATGATTAAGATATGCATAAGCGAGTAGGAAATAAGAACTAGTAATAATTATAACATTATCAGAACGAACTAGTAACCCTGAAGTAAGTACAAATTCAAAGAAATAATTATCCAAAACTACGATATAAAAAGAACTATTTCTCGGAAACCGCTATTCAGCTAAAACTGACGTCAGAACCACGTAATACGTTGCCAGGACAACGGAATCGAACAGTTCTCTGCGCAGAAGTACGGAGCATCAAGAGAAACCATCTTGTCCCTTCAAGAGGAAATGTGAACCTTTTTCTAGAAACAAATCAAAGCGAGACCAAGCGTCGGTTTTGAAAACAGAAGCCGTCTAGCCATGAAAGTGTAAAGATGCAAATTGCAATGTGTTAAACAATTTTTCAATTTTTAAGTTAAAAATATTAGAATCAGTGCCAATGAACTAGCAGAGAATGGTAAACTATAGTAATACAAGTAAATGAACATTGAATCATCAAATAAAAGAACTTTTAATCCTTTTCAAAAATCAATCCTAAAATTTCCTAACAACTACTTTGAGAATAATCGCCAATTTTTGATTTACGTTCTGAACATCATTTTAATAGTAAAGTTTTCTTAAAAATGTGTTTATTTCAAGGAATATATTAAACCTAGCCGAGTGCCTACCCCGAGATAATTTCATAGAAACAATTCAAAAGACTTAATTTAAAATACAGACAATTATAAGTGCCTACCAAATGAACTCTAACCGAGGCTAATAATAAAAAAAAAATCGTAAATTCATCAGACCTTTAGAAAACCTGATTATCATATTTGAATGCAATGTATATTATTCTAATTAGTAAATTCTAAATAAATCAATTCTTATTAACAAACTGTATCCATGGTGTATGAGTAAATTATTTATTGTACTTCTTTTAATATAGCTTATGCATAATTAAAATTCATATATCAAAATTACAGCTTTTCCATCCTTTCAATTCATAGAAAGTTATTATTATTTAAATTATAGTACTACAATTTATAATTGACGCCTAACTTTTGGGGCGAACATAAGTAAACTAATTATAAATAATAATAATATTTATAGATTTTTTCCCAAAATGAGGAAATTTGTAAGTTTGCGGCAATATTGAGGAAAAGAAAATGATGGGAAAAATATGGGAAATGTTTTTCAATAATGTGATGAACATGAATTCTTGTAAAATATTTAAAACTCTTAAAGTACAGTACTCAATATAGCACCTGCAGTGTTAAAAACCCTACAAAGAAGTTCGTTTTTCAAAAAAAATCTGAGGGTGAGCCTCCAGGGCCCATATCCACTGGGATTTATTCCACACAATATAACCCAGCAAAGCCCCCTTCTGCACGTTTGAAGCCCCCACACAAAAGTTGGGAAATAAATATGGTCAAAATTGTTGGGAAATTTTAGATTTTGTCCCCCTTCCCATAATTTGTTGTAGCATTATCCCTGTATAGGCCTAGGATAAGTACGTACTTATTGTAAATTATTTATTGGCCTATGTTTTTCCATTTTAAAGTTTAAGCCTACTCATTGTGTTTTCCCACTTATTTGAGGTAGTGTATTATTTCAAATTTTCTTTTTTTGTTGACGTTATTTATTGATATGTTATTATTATGATTGTTATTTATTAAATATTGATTTGTCTTATATTAATGTAAAATATTTCATAGGGACTAAAAAATAAAATTGAAAAATTAAATCTTTCTCAAGCCTTCATTTATTTACATTGTTCAAATATTGGTTGCTTACACAAGGTACAGTATCATCAGACAAGTGCATAAACGGAATTACTAAAACAATAGGTGTAGTTTTAGGCCTCCATGAATTTTTGACCTAGCTTTCATTTGTGTAACTAGACCCTTATTTTTTAATGAATACACAAAATTATAAATTAGTCTATACAATCTACCAGGGCTTTTTATATTTACAAACAATAGAAGTACACGACCTTGATGTAGCTAAGTGAGAAGCAAGGTGCTGACTCACATCATAACATCATGACTATAATTTAAATTGTTATTTTTGTTTGTTCATTAAACATAGCCTAGGGATTGCAGTGTTAAACAGAAAATACACATTCTTAGATACTGGAAAAAGACAATGTTTTAATATTTTGCTTGATCTTTAAGAACAAAACATTTAATAGTAATACAGTAGAGCGTCAAAAATCCGAACTAATTGGGACCAAGGGGGTTCGGATTATCAATTTGTTCGGATTTTTGAAAACAACCAAGAAAATGCCATTTAGGCTAAAATATATGCCATTTAATTGATTAAAGTGGTTAAACAGTACAAGCAGTAATGTAATTACAATACAGTATGTAAGACTACTTACATATTATGATTTAGAAGAACCTGCACGTACACAGTAGAGCCAACATGATTACACTTGTAACTCATAGTTAACAGTACAGTACATAATTAAAAGTTCACTTGTACCTTATAGTTAAAACAAACGAAAAATAAAAAAAATACTGTATAGTACATTACTTTATGTACGACACTGTTATAATGATTACACAAAAAGAAATGAATGAACTTTCTGTATGTTTACTGCTAGCGCTAAAGCAGCTTATTAGCGTGGCATACTGACAGCCAGTCTGCTGTGAGGGCGTGTGAGAGCAGGTATATTAAGAAGTGTTTAAAAAGAGATAATAATGTCAAACTGCGATGAAGATTTTTGTGAAATTTTTAACGACGCCATAATTGGAATTTGCGAAAACAAAATTTTTGCAGGGGCTGCCTCAGAAAGCGTTCCGATTTTTGACGTTTCGGATTATTGACGTTTCGGATTATTGACGTTCGGATTATTGACGCTCTACTGTACTCTACTATTACTGGGTCAACTTTAAATTTTATGATATTGTAGCTAGACAATATATTGAACAAGAACTAACGAAAAACAATAAAGTAAATGACGGAAATATTAATAGTAATGAAAATTATTATCGCATATATTATTTCTCAAGGCAATTTTTTGTCGGTACGCCATAACTTCCTTAATACATCATCAAATTACATGAATGAGGCATCATTTTAAAGCTTTCCTTAACCGCTACACTGGAAAAATATACAAACAGCTTAAAATTCATGTATTAATAACAAAAATTGATTAAAAAACGTTTATATTATACTTTGTATGTTCCTAATGAAAGGCGCCATCTATTAACCATCTGTTTAACTAGCATGACAGCTGTTAGTTAGATTGTTTAAACTGTAAGATTGAATAGGGAAACTGTTATTTATAAACCAATGTAAATAAATAAACTTAATTAACTGAATTAAATCAACGTGTTAAATCAGGTCAATGTAGGCCTACTCTGAACTTGCGAAATATTCGCATGGGTCAGCTAGTATAAATTATATCTGCTAAGATAAATACAATTAGTTTGAGTACAATTTTCCGCCATTCCTAGCTTAATCCTTTTATATGAGTTCGTCGACGCGTTTCAGAGTTCCTCCATTCTCGAGACCTACTTCAGTACTTCAGAGTACTTTTAACGTAAGTTTTTTTTCTTTATTATTAATGATTTCCGACATTTGCTTTATCGTTTTTTAATTAGTTCTTATTCAATATATTCTATAAATAAAATTTCAAATTTATCCAGTAATAGTACAGTATTACACATTTAATCAGCCATAAAAAATAGCCTTTTTATGTACTGTAATCTGAACATTTGGATAAAACTATTTTTATAAAGCGACAAACCATATTATAGGTCGTCATCGCCTTACGCATTAACCTAAGTCTAAATATAGAAATGTACAAACTTAATACCAATTAACAACAATAAACTAACAAATTATTTATTATTTACAATTATTATTTTTGTTCGGGTATAATTAATTAAACAATAAAAATAAACATAACGTAAAAATGCATACCCTATAAATTAATTAAATCAGTAAAAAGTTTAGAAAAAACTCTAAAAAATAATAAACAAATCCTGTCAAACAATTAGCCTAGTAACTACAACTCTGTTGTAACAATTTAAGAAATACAAAATATAATAACAAAACTTTACAAAAATAAAGCTTAGGCTATACTTATGGTTAGTAATTTACTTAGTTTTAATATACATGTATTTCAATCACAGCCCTTAGTTTCTTAAAGAAGACGAACATACATACATTGTTTCATGTAACTTATTTGACATCTATATTATGTGTATGAGGGGTCAGTATTAATTTGTAATATGTGTGTTGTAATTGTTATATTATGTTTAATTGCTTCGGGACTGCAAGAGATGTCAAAACACTCATTGGTGCACTGCATCACACATGACACTTTTTTTAGAAAAGAGAGAGTAGTGTTGCCCCTAAGAGGCTCAAGCTGGGGGTAAGCAGGGGAAGGTGCCGTCAGACAACCACACTTGAGCCAAAACCGATAGATATTATTTAAATTTTGAAACCAAAAAATATCCAAGCAGTGAATCACTTTTTATGAATGTAGTGCCCAAGCTATATTTATCTTATTCTTAGCACCTTCCTTAAAAACTGTGATCTAAAATTACTTATACTACTTATTACTGAAAGATACACTGCTTAGTTTTAAGATGCATATACACTTGCGCTCTGCGCAACGACCTCTGCCGATAGGAAACCCACAAACATTCAGTGGGCATTTTGCAGTGTAGTTGTACAGGCGTGGAAAATCATTTGATGCAGCATTGAACTTTATGTAGCCTAGCATATATTTATACTTTTTACGAACCACCATAAACCCAGGGTATTACAGTAACTTCCAAATTTTCAGAGAGTTGAGTAGAATGTAAAGAACATTACATATCTACACTAAACATATGGCGTATTACTTGTCGGTTTAATAAGGCTTTCCACAGTATCCAAAAACTGTCAGGTGTTTGAAGAAGAAAACATTCAGATGTCAGATACTTGGAAATAATAAAATTAAGGACAATGATGCTGCTCATAAACCACTTTTGTGTAATGTTCCAAAATTAACAAACTTTTTCAAATCAGACAAATAAGCGATTTCTTCTAAAGTGCCTGAAAAAGAATTTGGCACTAGTTCAACTTTGACTTTTCTTTCAGTTTGTCCGAAGAATAATGAAGTATATCCAAAATCTCAATTTGGTTTGTTGAGTGAAACTACAGTAGAATTAGGAGTATACGATAGTCCTACTGGATCTAATTAATCTCAATTTGGACAAAATGCCTACCTGTAAAAAGCTGGTCATACATAACTCTACTGGTTAGAGATCGTTTAGAAACTAATATATATCTTGCTTGTCACAGCACATACATTCCTGTGAAACCTCGCAGATGAAGGGACTGGTTACAGTGCTGGTCTCTTATGAGTAGCATTGCAGACTAGATCTATTGAGATGAGCGAACAGTCAATAAATATTAAATTGACGCTTACACATTCCCTCATATTGGTGTTTTTCCTTTGAATTGATGGGCTAACTAGTGTTACCAATTCCAGAAAACTTTCCTTACCCATTCGGTAGAATACTTAAATTTGCCATCCGTTTCCCAAAATTTGGCCGCGGCCACAAACAATCTATAACTTACATTTCTTTTTATAATCGGATGAAGCCACTATAATATAGTACTCACAATTTGACCTACATTTGAATTTGAAGAGCCAGCTGATAGCACACTGAATAAGATTGTAACCAAGCGCATCGGCTATCAATAGAAATGTTTACTAACCTATAAACCTGTCACTAACATGATTTAGGCAAACAGCAAGTAGAAATTAGAACAGAGCAATCTTTATAACTTTTTAGATAGATGTAAAAATAACCAGAATGTAAATTACATTAATTTAAGATAACAAACACCACAAATACACATTAATCCAAAATAGGCCTACTTTTCATTCACTAAAATATACACACAACTGACATCGCAACATAACACAGTACCAAGATATATTTATTATTCAAACACATTTGATAAATTAACAACAAAATTTTATTCAGTGATACACTACTAAAAGAAGATATTTAATAAGAACTCGACAATTGCATCTTTTAAAATATCAAAACAAAGCCTCGGCAGAGATTTATGTTTATAAAAATCAGGCATGTTTACATGTGAAAATTAACAGACCTCGACAAAGAGTACTGTAGTGTTGTGGATGAATAAAAGACTTAGAACCTTTTAAGTATATAAGGCTTTTATTAACTTTAAACTATACCTACAGAAACTGATCTTCAGAATAAAATAGGCCTACATATTATAATGAAATCTAACAAACTATAAACAGTCATTGGTTGCTATGGCAACCAATCATGTGTGCAATAATAATTGTTTCTATAACATTCATCACAAGTACACACCGCAGAAATACATAGACTGACTTCCGTGAGCAACAAAATCTTCAATAAATAATATTTATTTCAGTATAAGATCAAATTAGTAGGATATAATATGTAAATTGAATGTATAGGATTATTTTTAATACGAGAACATAAACCAAATTGTAAAATTTAATCGAATGCAATCATTATAACACGTTAATCTAAGTTACTTTTAAAACTGGAATACATGTACTCTTCAGGTTTATGTACTGTAGAGTTGTGTTTTTGTCTCCGTGGTTAGAGTGTAAGAAAAGAGACTCTTAAACTGTAAAATGAAAATCAACCAACTAGAAAGATACCAATAAATATAAAGGATACAAAAAAACAAAAACAAAGTGCAAATATTTAAAAGTTAACAATAGTGAACTTATTAAGTGTGTTGAACAATGAATTCCTCAACAAACTTTATATCCTGATTGAAGTAAGCAAACAGCGTCCTACAATCAATTAGAAAATTAATCTACGTTTTATTAATCCATTGCAACTATGAACTTTCTACTTGGATTTTAAATAAAATTATAATAATTTATTTCATATGATGCGTAATTTGAAACTTGCTTATGCCAGCACGAGCAAACCGCTCCCCGAGATCTTCAATAAAGTAATAAAATATGAATTATATTGTTAATGTATTTGTAACATATCCATTTAGTATTTGAAAATTAATTATTAAACTAACATTGTTCCATTGTACATTGAGATAAGTTTTAATTATTTCAGAACCTTACTAGGTTACAATATTAATAGTGCTCTATTGACTGAAGCTAGTATAAGATTCTTCTACAACTAATAAAATAAAATATTTTCCAAAAATAGCTGATATTGGAATGTTAGATTATACCACTGTCTTCTCTTGCTTCTATTCTTCCAATAGTGATAATACAAAAAGACAATCCTCATCAGCGTTTGACATCTCACCGAATGAAACTAGGTCAGTCAATCGCGTTCATTTACAATCACTTTTCGGTACATACACGTAAGAGTACCCGGTTACCAACCAATTAGTAACTGAAGTCATTAATCAGTTTTGTCACAAACTAGTAGCCCCATGTACGACGAGTCTAAGAGAAAGGGATAAGATTGTCTACAATATGAAGTCTCTACAGTTTTTAAAACATGATGGTGAATATCCTAGGTCTGGAAAACACAATTTTAAAAATTATTGTAATATAGATTTGCAAAAAATGATGAAAAGATTAAAAGTAGATGGCTTGTGTGCTCTCAATCTGCTGATGCAGCCTTGTACTTACAAATCAAATTTAGCAAAATAAGAGGATTAAGTTAGCTGGAAAAGGTTTGTTGAAACATTCACGAAACTTCACCAGGGTATTTTGTTGCTACCCAAAAATGTATTGAAATTGAGATAAGGCTCAATTAGAATCAAGCTATCCACCAATTTATATGATTGTCCAAATTAACATTGAGACTGAAAAATGGAAAAATATACTGAAGAGAATAATAGAAATTATAATGTAAATTATCATGTAGCAATAAGAAGCTGAAAACAACATTGCATTCAGACAAAGCTCATAAAAACTTTTCACAAAAAAATAATGCTAACTTCCTTGACTTTATCCAGATGCTTGGACAATTTGATCCTGTAACTTGTGGCAAATGGAAGCTATGGTCGTTTACAAATAATTTTAAGTGTAAATATTCAAAATGAAATTATAATCAAAATTCTGGTTAAGCTAGTTAAGGAAGCTATTGTTTTCAAGATAAAAATAAAAGTTGCAGAGTACTTTTCACTGATCGTGGATTGCATATTCCATATTATGTAAGTCATAAGGAGCAAACCTCTCTTACCATTTGGTCCATCCATGAAAAGGAAGACAGTGAATGATGTTTTGAAAACTATTGACTCAGAAGTAGAAGCCCTTAAAGGGAATGAACTAATTGAATTTAAGTGGAAAGATGCAAAGGCACAATGTGTTATTATAGTACAGTTCTTGTCGGATACGTAATCAAATATGTAGCCTACAGGATGCTAAAAGTGCAAGACAGATGATTGAAAGTCTAGAAAATGTTCTAGAGGAATTTCTTGCTTATAGGTTGGCACCTCAGCTTCAATTTGGCCAGGAGGTCTAAATTGTAAATTTTAGTCCAGTTTTGTTTCTTCCTTTTATATTTGTCATTTTTTATAAATGTGATTTGCTTGTTTACAGTCAGTGAAGCGTATGATTGTTTCAGAACATATATATAGGCCAGGCCTACAGAAAAATACCAGGTTTGCTGGCAATGTGTAAAAATACATTTATATATCTGCACTTTTACCCACATTTTATAGGTTAAGAAATAATTAAGGCGTAAGTTTACAACTTGCTTTCCTGCTGAAAAACTTGCAAGCAATCACCAAATTTTAAGGAAAGAGAGCAGTTCGGCTAAACTAAGCAGAACGTACTACTAATTGAATGTTGAATGGTGATAGTAAGCTAATTAGGCTTTGTTATTCTTATTAAGTAATTTATGATATGTTTTGGTAGTTTTATTAACTGTATATATTTTTTTTTTCAATTTTGCCATTTTTTGCATTTTAGCCTACGGATTAGTAGAATTTATAATAAATTTATTGTTACCTTTTATTTGGTACGTCCCTAATCCATTGTTGGTAAAATGATTACCTAGGTTTCAGGTTGCGTGAGCCCATCATCAGATCATTAAGGTTATATTCGTTCCATTAGGATTTCGTTATGGTTTAAGAAGCACTGTTATTACATTTCACGAACATTACAAACACTTACACAAACACACATTATATACATTGACTATACAGTTAAAAGTTAGACACGTGAATTATTAGTTAGTACGCACTTGACGGCGAACGGTTCGCGACTGGCTAGTTATTGTCAAATTGATATCGTTATCTAACCTTGAGTCGCAGGTTCCTTTATTTGCATTTTGATTACGCTGTCATATAAGGTATTGGAGGAGTACAAAAGTTGTTCATTTAATATTTTTTTAGGTTCTTGTTTGAACGCTTTATAAATCTCGAACTCCTCTAAGGCGCTCATGTAACGTCCCTTACTACATGTGTGTAAGATTTCCATATTATTGTCTATGTTGGAGTAATTATGGCAGTTATCAATGAGGTGTTCAGCGTATCTCGATTTCTTAGGTTTTCCTTTGGTGGTTGGTAAATGCTCCTTGAATCGTTTTTTGAAAGGGTGCCCTGTTTGGCCGATGTAGAAGCTTGGGCAATCATCACAAGTAATTTTGTATATGCCAGTTTTATCTTTTTTGTCCCTTAAGTTTCGGTTAGGAGGTTTAAGTTTCGACTCAAGTTTGTTGCCAGTCCTAAATGTAACCTTGATGTTACTTTTCCCCATTTCATTTTTTTGCGTGTAATTCAATTTGTTGCCAAATTCACAAGATATGTACTTAGTTTTCCGTTATTCATTTGTTAACTTTGGGGTCTTGTTCTTGTGTCTTTTAATGAGTTTGTTGACGATTGAGCTTTTATAACCGTTAGCGACAGCTATGTGTTTAATTATATTAACTTCTTGGTAATATTCTTCTGGTTGCATTGGCACAGTTAAGAGGCGGTGTATAAAGCTGTTATATGCTGCCATTTTTTGAGAATATGGATGATGTGAAGATGCATGTATTGTCTGGTCGGTGGATGTAGGTTTCCTATATATACCGAAAGAAAGTTGGTTTTCGCATTTTTTAATTGTTAAGTCCAGGTAGTTGAGTGTGTTTACTGTTTCCATTTCCAGTGTGAATGTTAAATTAGGGTGTATATCATTTATATAGTTTTTGAGGAGTTGCAATTGTCTAGAAGTGCCGTTGAACAAAATGATGATGTCATCCACATACCGGTAGTAAAAAGTTATTCTGTTTCTATGGTGGTTTGACTCAGAAAATATGTGTTGGTTTTTGATATAATTGAGAAAGATTTCAGACAAGATGCCCGACAAGGGAGAGCCCATTGCTAGGCCTTCGTTTTGTGAGAAGTATTCGTTATTGAAGCTAAAGTAATTTTGGCGTAAAACTGTATTAAGAAGGTGGATGAGTTCGTTTATGGATTTATGGGTTAGATTAGATTTTGTTTGAAGGTTTTCACTTATGATGACAAGGGTTTGTTCTATAGGGATGTTAGTGTATAGATTTACAATATCAAATGAAGCCAGTTTGTGGTTCGGTAAAATTGTTGTTCCTTTTATATTGTGAATGAGGTCTAAACTATTTATTAAGCTATGATTTGTTTCAAATACGAAATGTTTTCTTAAAATCGTATCGAGTGTTTTTGAAATATTATATCCGGGTGCAGAAATAAAATTGACTAATGGTCTGATGGGTAGGTTAGCTTTGTGAACTTTAGGCAGTCCTACTAATGGAACGAATATAACCTTAATGATCTGATGATGGGCTCACGCAGCCTGAAACCTAGGTAATCATTTTACCAACAATGGATTAGTGACGTACCAAATAAAAGGTAACAATAAATTTATTATGTATATATATATATATATATATGTATACACATTTTATAGGTAGATATTATTTTTTTTTGTAATTTTTATATAATATATTTTACTAAACATATGATATGTGTAACTTTTAATGGAAACTAATAGAGCCTTGCGTAGTAATACAATAATTGGACCATTTGTTTAGCGAGTTTATTAACTGCAAATATAATACAAATTTTATGTTAGGGTTGGTAATATTTTCATTTTTGTGATATATTCCGGTGATGTATATTCCGGTTTGTAAACGCATTGGAATAATGAGGTAAGGCAGTCATCTCATTTTACCCTGTAGTGCAAAAACTTCGTAAAATATTAATTCATATGTATATAATAACATGCCATGAAGTACCTAAGTTTATTTTAAGGTTTTTTTATTATAATTTGTTCCTTTAAATTTTGTTGAACTATATTTGATGTCTACATTGATTTAATGGCGTAAATTTACGATTCGACCCTCGGCTGATATTTTTGTAGACGACGACGTTGTTTTACGATCTACTGTTAAATGTTGAATACAGGTAAACATACTGTGACTAAAGACTATAAGTTATAATTTAAGACTTTTTTTTTAATTATTCTTGCATTTCTGTTGCCATAGGTCAGACAAGGGTCGAATAGTAAATTTGCAAAGATTTAATAATGTACCTAACTAGTATTCGTGAGTGGTTTATAAGTGATACCATATAACATAGAGCGAGATCTGTTAGAGAATAGTGGAACTACGTGCAGTTATAAACTATAACGATAGATCGTTACCTTGCCTGTGAAAGGGTTAAATAACCAGTAAACTGATAGAATATCTAAACAATAGTCGTAATCAGCTGTTGACATACACATCTTTGTAACTAGCCATAGAGTGACACCAAAGAAAGTGGCCATAAAGTAGTGGAACAAAGGTTTTATATTATCTAAGCAATGTAATTACATTCTTGATCATTTTCTCGCACATAGGTTGACACCTTTGCCACATATGGCAAGGAGGAGTATTGTAAATTCTACCCATAATTAACAATTAATTATAGAAAAAATTCCTCATTTGTAGTAAGAATTAGTATAATTAGCTTATATGTTACTAAATTGTTATCCATTTTTCATTCTTCACGTAATTCCTATACTTACCACACAGTACAGATGATAACAAAATGAAGACAAATTAACTATCAATTTTTGTTATATTAACCTAGGCCTAGGCATATGCAGAAAAAATACTTGGTAATTGTTTACTTTGACTGCCCCAGCCCCAATAGTGTCCAAACTTCTGTGATGTCTTATGTGGGTTATTGATGGGATAATCGAATACTTTTACTAATCGAATAATCGAATAAAATAAAAAAAAACTATCGAATAATTATTCGAAAAATTTTATTCGAATAAAAGCTAGACGAATGAGTCATATTGCCTTGTAAGAGTATTCGAATAGTTGAATAGAAGTACAGTAAGACATTCTTGGAATCGGCGAATATGCCAGACAGGGAGGCCGGTAGATTTCCTGCCTTTCCTGGAATCCATTTGCAAACATCCTGTTTACTTTTCCCACGGATAAAAAGTAAGTATTGCTTTCACGTGATCGATTTCCTTTAGTTTTAATATTGGTTTCATTTAGTTAATGTGATTCTGTCTTTTGGCGAGATAAATGTAAGTTTAATAATTCATATTTTTTATTTTTCAATATTATATTTTTAATTTTAACGAAAAATATATATATATTTTCTTGTATTTGAATACATTTATATTTTAGTAATATATTATATAGTATAGGATACAGAAATTTGCGAAATTTATTCCAAAATATTATATCCGAAATTATTATATTACCAATTTATCGAATATGTACCTGTACCAAACTATCGAATAATTGCATGTGAGCCGTGAGCCTTCCTAACACGTAACGACAAACGACATACGGCATAGCATTTCTATTCAATTGCTTAGTTATTCGAATGTTCGAATAACCTATATGCCTAACTAGTTTAACCAAATATTCACTATTCACTTGGAAGTTTATTCGAATAATTCTAAAATGTTCGAATAATCGACTAAAACAAAATAATCGAATATTCGACTAAAAATTATTCGAATAGACCATCACTAATGTGGGTAGTGAACATAAATAAGCAAGCAATATTATACCTCGCACACTGCATTCGAAGAAGGAAAGTACCATACCTAAATGTCCCTATCTACTAGGCTATTTATCAAAACCACTGCCAAGGGAACAAAACATACTGTGACTAAAAAGGTTAAGGTTAAAACCTTTTAGGGATTTAAATTTTTTTTTTTTTTTTGCATTTCTGTTGCCATCTGACCCTAGGATAACCTATGGCAAAAGAAATTCAAAAATAATAATTAAAAATATCCCTAAAAGGTTCTAACCTAACCTATTTAGTCACAGTATGTTTCATTCCCTAGGCAGTGGTTTCAAATTGAGGTGTGGTCGGAATAACGGAAAAGTACCATTAAACCTAACCTAACTTATGTTGTTCAGTCGACTAACTTATATATGTTGTGTGGGCTTTAATATTGCTAAATTAGGCGTAACTTTACTATTCGACTCTAGCCTAATATTTTTGCAGACAACAACTTTGTTTTACATTCTACTGTTAAATGTTGAATACAGGTAAACATACTGTGACTAAATAGGTTAGGTTAGAACCTTTTAGGTATTTTTTTAATTATTATTTTTGCATTTCTGTTAGCTCTAGGTTAGCCTAGAGTCGAATAGTAAAGTTCCGCCCTAAATTAATTGTGTTCAGCACGTAAATAATGTATAAAAAAAGTTTGGACGCTATTGGGGGCAGTCAAAGTAAACAATTACCATATACTTTGCATAAAACCCACTCAAAATGTTTGGCGTAAATTTACTATTCGACCTTACCTAGGCTGATATTTTTGCAGATTACGACGTTGTTTTAAATTCGAATGTTGAATAAAGGTAAACATACTGTGACTACATAGACCTACTACCTATAGGTTAAAACCTTTAGGCTAGGCTATTTTTGAAAATTATTCTTGCATTTCTGTTGCCATCTAGGCCTAGGCTAGCCTAGGGTCAAATAGTGAATTTGCATCAAATGTTTCAAAATGATTATTTTATTTTGGCTTAGACTAGTCTAAATTTAAATAACTACAACATGAAACTGATGAGGCCATAAAGCCTTTTCTTACTTTTCCACTAAAGTGCCTATAACACTCAAGGTATCTAACACCAACTTTTCCACAACTTTTGACGATCTTGATTTCCACCATAGTGATTCATTTCCAGGGACAAACCAATCTGGACGGTCTTGATCCAATGGTCTATACCAATCTGGAACATTGACTGATATGTTATTTGTTCTATTTCTGTGATCATTTCCAGAATTGTTCGGTGAACTGATCTCTTCTTTACATTTACAATGACATATACCCATTAGAAAATTATATTTACATGGATTTAAAACTAAACGTGAACTTCACTTTAAGGGAGAAATTATTTCAAATCATTTAGTGCCAAATTTGAACTTTATTACATAAATCACTCTAGTTTACGATATTCGATTTTTATCCTAACCACAACAAACTGTCACTTTTTATTGGAGTGTTTGCTTTTGCTACATCTATCTACTATCTAGCAGTAACAATAACCAAACCCAAGCTATCTGTAGATGAGATTTGAGGAATGAGGATGTTCAGAGATTAAAACTTTGCAATACTATATAATCTATGCATTATCACAACCATAACATAGATAAACTCAAACTGTACGTAGTCAGTAAAGCCAGTATAATTATAATTTTAAAATTACATTGTAAACCAGTAGACCCCAAACTTGTTTGTTACGTTGACCCCTTACCATGGTTTTCGGTTTTGGTAGAACCCTGCTTACCTAATATTGATTTTTTGCAAGTTCGTTAAGTTCAAATGTGTTTTTGACAGCGGTATAGTGTTACTCACTTTTAAAGATTTAAATTTCTATCTTTACTGCAGTGAACTGTAGCGTGACAAACTTGAAAAAACACATGTTAAGTTTTATACATTTATTAATTATTAAACTCAAATTAATAATAATTAATATGGGGGTCGATATAAACCACTTTGGATATCAAGCGAGTAAGCGTTTGATGTTATCCTGTCATCGATTCATTAGGTTAATATTATAGATTTTTTTGTTACATAATGTTATTCTGATTAATAAACTAGGTTACGTACCTTGCGTACCGTCAACAGTTCTGTCCTTTAATTGGCGACGACCGGTTTCGGAAGCTTACGCTTCCATTGTCAAGTCATAAGAAATAAAACAAAAACAACAAAAACACACCCAACACTAAATAAAACAACACATGTCTAACGTCAATAAATAAAAACATAAAACACACGACACATTTCACGCATACTGGCCAGCTACGGTATTCGTACGAAACTGACAAAGGTTTACTCTCATAACGTCTATCAAATTTTTATTACCTACCTATCTAAAGCAAAATTTTCTTTCAGCTACTTAATAAAGTGCGTTTTTGCACACTCACAGCAATGCGCAAACCCGCAAACTAAACTACATTTCGCTCACTCCTTTCAACATCGTCATATCTCAAAAAACCTGATTTTTCAAGACAGTGATTTTAAATTTTAAAAGTAGGTACCTACAGTAAAATGCATTAACAATAAATAAATATTAATATACCAATTGGATGTGTTGGAATAGATCTTTTTAGATAAGACATACCGTAACAGTTTTTCTCTGTTTAAAAAAGAATAAGTAGGGTACAAAAAGTTTAAATTTTAAACTTTTCCTTTTGATTTATGACGATTTTGTTAAAAATTTCATTGAAGGTGCTTGGAGTATCTATGTCAAAATATGTCGTTATTTTCACTAAAATAGTACCATGCATTTGGTAGCATGGATACATTGCTGTATCTTATGATATGTCACCCTTGCAAGGATATTATCTACTTTTGCATTGTGATTTGTACTTTGTGGTGTTATCCAAGTATGAGACTTGTAGATTTACCAAAAAGTTTTGAAATTTGTTTAAATAATTTCAACTATTTTGCCTTCACCTGTGTTTTATTTCACTTAAAAAATGCATGTTCCTTTCCCAAGCCCATTCTATTGAATTAAACTTTACGATGTAATAAAAGAAATAATCTAAATATAGTATAACTGCCTGTTTGGACTTTAAACAGTAGATAGTTTTATTAAAGCAGCGTTTACACCGGAGTTTACAGCACGTGTTGTCAGCAAAAATGTTTAAAACAATCCAGAGAACGCTAGTTTTTTGTTGACAACATTCGCTGTTGGAAACAGTTTTTCAGTGTTTGCAACAGAAATTCTGTTTCCCACTAGAAGTCGGTAAAGGTCAAAGGGTGTTGTGAACAATTGTGTTAGTACCTCTGCGGTGTTTACAACACTTTCCCGCTCATACCAGCACTACCACCACAACGTATTCGCTCAGTGGACCACCGCGCCTTGCCCCTAGATATGAATAATATATTCTAGTAGTACATATCTATGGCCTTGCCCCGCCGTCTCCACCCCAGTCTGCTGTAGCCGCTATATCTTGTCGCTTGTGCCATTTATCGTGCGTTTATTGTCACTCGTGCAATGGAAAACATGCTTAGTGAAATAAAGTGGGGTGAGGATCAAGTATTTAAATTCATTTATTTGTACCAGGAACATCCTGCTTTATGGAATCAGACTATCGCTGATTATAAGTAAGGACCAGAATTTGAAAATTATGCGTGAGCCGACATCTCGCGGGAGATGAATCTCAGTAAGATCGAAGTACAAACTAAAATGAGAATGCTCATTTTTCAATTTTCAAAAGTTGCGATCAAGTTCAAAAATGTTGCAAACATAATAATTATAGACTTAAAATACATTTTGTTACAAACGTTTTGTTGTCAACGCGGCTTAACAATAATGACACATTCCATAATGAAATTGGACATTTTCCTAAAAAAGGACTAACTTTAATTTGGAAGATTGTCATAAAAGAAATCAATCAAAAACAGTAGAGTTCCCAGTGATCTGGCGCCAAAAGTGGTGGGGGAAGGTCATTGACCTTGGGCCACGCCCCCTTTTTTTGGTGTTTTTTTTTGTCTTTTTGGTTCCTAACCTAAGCCACGCCCCCTTTTTTTGGGGTGTTTTTTTGGGTCTTTTTGGTTCCTAACCTAAGCCACGCCCCCTTTTTTTTGGGGTCCTAACCTAAGCCAATTTTTGAGGATTTTTGATTTTGGTTTTTTTTTTTGGGGTCCTAACCTAACCTAACATTTTTGGATTTTGGGTTTTTTTTGGGGGTCCTAACCTATCCTAACATTTTTTGGAATTTTTGGATTTTTGAAGGTTTTGGAAATTTTGGATTTTTAAAGATTTTGGGGAATTTTGAGCCGCCATCTTTTTTTTTGGCAGCCATCTTGTTTTGTAATAATTAATATTTAATTTAATTTAATTTTTTGCTTTGAAAAAAGTTTGGGTGTCGCCGAGAGTCGAACCGGGTATCACCATGACCCGAGTCCGCAGCGTTAGCGGTTAGGCTACGCCGACTCTGTTGATAAAGTACAGTACTATCTTGTGAAGTATACAAGTTTATCATCCGTCAGCAACCGTGTGTCAGATACAAGGTGTTATAGTGTCGTCGGGATATAGTATAAAGTGTATTATAACAACCCGAACATTACCGATCGTTCCCGAACCCAACCGAAGGTCACTTAGAAGAAATTATTAGCTTTAAATTGTTATAGTGTTGTCGGGATATAGTATAAATTGCATTATAACAACCCGAACATTACCGATCGTCCCCGAATCGGACTTGGAGAAATTAAGAGCTTTAAATGTTATAGTACCCTTGTAATATAGTATAAATTGCATTATATAACCCCGAACACTACCGATCGCCCCCGAGTAAATCCGAATCGGACTTAGTCAAAATTAAGACTCGCAAACCGGTATTTTCCGAACGTAAGGCTCTCCCGCAACCCCCGAAAGTCGGACTTGGGCGAAATAAAGCTTAGGCTGACCATAGGCGTTGCCGCATCCCCCTTGTAATATATTTCTACTGGTCTTACCCGAACCAAAACGACGGACTTGACCGAGCTTAGGCTTCG
>JAGFPH010000134.1:415902-429526 GCA_018207615.1 Philaenus spumarius
CGAAGCCTAAGCTCGGTCAAGTCCGTCGTTTTGGTTCGGGTAAGACCGGTAGAAATATATTACAAGGGGGGTGCGGCAACGCCTATGGTCAGCCTAAGCTTTATTTCGCCCGAGTACGACTTTCGGGGGTTGCGGGAGAGCCTTACGTTCGGAAAATACCGGTTTGCGAGTCTTAATTTTGACTAAGTCCGATTCGGATTTACTCGGGGACGATCGGTAATGTTCGGGTTGTTATAATGCAATTTATACTATATCCCGACAACACTATAACACCTTGTATCTGACACAAGGTTGCTGACGGATGATAAACTTATATACTTCACAAGATAGTACTTTATCAACAGAGTCGGCGTAGCCTAATCGCTAACGCTGCGGACTCGGGTCATGGTGATACCCGGTTCGACTCTCGGCGACACCCAAACTTTTTTTCAAAGCAAAAAATTAAATTAAATTAAATATTAATTATTACAAAACAAGATGGCTGCCAAAAAAAAAAGATGGCGGCTCAAAATTCCCCAAAATCTTTAAAAATCCAAAATTTCCAAAATCTTCAAAAATCCAAAAATTCCAAAAAATGTTAGGATAGGTTAGGATCCAAAAAAAAAACCCAAAATCCAAAAATGTTAGGTTAGGTTAGGACCCCAAAAAAAAAACCAAAATCCTCAAAAATTGGCTTAGGCTAGGACCCCAAAAAAAAGGGGGCGTGGCTTAGGTTAGGAACCAAAAAGACCTAAAAAAAAACACAAAAAAAAGGGGGCGTGGCTTAGGTTAGGAACCAAAAAGACCCAAAAAACACCCCAAAAAAGGGGGCGTGGCCCAAGGTCAATGACCTTCCCCCACCACTTTTGGCGCCAAATCTCTGGGAACTCTACTAAAAACTACTTTTTTCGAAGGAGACATTTTTATTGACAATAAGTGTCATAAGTTATAATAGTACAATCAATGTTTTGCACTTACTGTGCAAGAACGTCATGAATAAAAATAAACCATATCAGGACGCATTTCGTTTTCCTTAAAATACTGACATAAATGGAAATAGTACGTTCTTGATACAAAACTAAGAATAAAAAAATATTGCTTACTTTATGAGCAAAACTGTCTTCTGAAAAAATAATACACTCTTGCACTAGATGTTTCCAGCAGATGTTTTCAGCTCAATGGCCCAACGAAAACCAACTTGTGACACTCTTGAAAAGAACACTCCTGAAATATTTTATAGAGCAAAAACGATACTTCTTACCCTCTAGTGGATAAGTATTGAGATAAAGATATGACAATATTGCAGGTATGTACTACTCTTTCAGTTCATTCTGAAAATAGGCAAAACTCAAAATCTCCAATTTTTTACATACCGGTATGACATTGTTGAAAGGAGTGAGCGATTTGTGTTCAGCGTCAAGTAATTATACCTCTTTGTTTTTCTTTACCGCACGCTAGCTGTTTACTTTGTATTAAGGGTGCAAAGTTTCAAATGTTTATCTCGTGCGACAAACTCAACTTTGCGCGCCAGAGAGATACACAAATAACTATTTGTCATACTGCATTACAAACAGATGTTTTTAATGCACGCGTTACGCCCGTGCACTCTTTGTTGTAGTCATTCACTACTTGCTCAAAAAGTCAGCAAGTACTTGCTGATTATTGTAACAACTGATTTCAATAGGGTACTAGGATTTTTTTGTACTAGAACCAAAAAGTATTGTACGTAAACATAGAATTGCGATACTTGAAAATTTACAACTGTAACTTCAAATAAAGGTTCATTTGTTTTCCAACTGATAGTAGCACTGCAACTCTTAGGTTAAATAGCGTTTAAAATCTGCATTAAAATGAATAATATAATTTAGTAAGTGTTCCTATGATTCTAATGCAGTATGGTACAAAGTATAGTTCATAACTTGTACCTAATAGTACATTTCATCACTAGTACCTAAAGTGGGTGTTTTTGGTGCGAGATTTTAGTTTTATGTGCGAGGCAACAAGGAGCACATAAACAAACGATCAAACACTTTAGGTACAAGTTATGAACAGTACTTTTATCATACTGCATTAGAATCACACGAACACTTAACTAATTCTATTATACATTTTTACTTCCTCAATGTATAGTGTAGAGAAAGTATAGTGATCGTAAAAAAAATCGATGTTGAGATTTTTGCGGAAATATCCGTTTTGGGACCCCTGAGTCCAAAAAAGTGGTTTTTACAAAATGTCTGTATTATGTATACAAAGCTAGAAAGAAAACTACTATTCGATCGATTTCGAACAAATTTGCACCAAACATGTCAATTAGGCCTGCATAGATGCACGAAAAAAGGTTTTGAAACATTTTGAAAAACAACCCCTTCTTGACCAAAAAACCTCCAAAAAATCAGTTATTATTTTTTTTTATGAAAAACGGTTTTAACGATTTTGATAAAATTTCGCTTATTTGTAGCCCTTAATGTACTCTACCATATGCAAAAAACAGCATCTTTCTAAAAACTCTCGTTTAGCTAATAATAATAATCATATCTATTAGTTACTCTCCTACTTTAATACAATTATGAAGTCACAGTGAATCTGTTTAATAAATATGTTTGTGAGAAAGTATTGCCAGTTTCTGGTACCGTTTATTCTACATATTTTTTTAAACCTGATTTAACCAATCAAAGTGCGTTAATGCTACTATCAGTTGTAAAACAGCCGAACCTTTTGACGTTACAGCTGTTGTAATTTTAAAGCACAGCTATGCATTGTTTAAGTACAATAATACTTGTTGGTCCTAGTACAATAAAATACTATTACTAAAATATTACAAAATTATCTTGAAATGGAAAACTTGGTAGGAATTGATATTTTAACTTAAAATCCAAGTTTTTAATCTGAACATGCACAAAGAAAGTGTTTGGTGAAATCGTAGTTGGATTGAGCTATTTGGTGTGTAAAATGAACTGCAGAAGAAATGTTTGTAGATTTTGTTGGGTCTAAAACCATATCTTATCTTCTAAAGCGAGAGATAATTGTTTGTCTGCTAAATGGATCTGGAATCTCCGTCTAAGGATTTTTCATTTTTTGATTTTATATGGGGCTTTTGGCCACGAGAAATCGATTGGAAATGGTCACCAGTCTGGGAAAATTCGTTTTCTACGTCTTTTTATTAAATTAAAAAGTGAAATTTGTCCATTTTAAACAATACAAAGCACAGCTGATGCAAATGTTTTCAATGCCATTACAATAATAATCTGCTTTCTTTTAAACTGTATATTTTATTAGAGGTAAGCCTAATAAATGTTGTAGTATCTATTTATAGTTACCATGGCAACGAATACTTCTGCTAAATAAACATACCCTTTATTTAGTTGCTTAATGTTATTTAGGTCTAACCTAAACGATGTTCACGGAAATTTGCAATAATAGTTATTGACGTGAGCGAACTAGGCCCTAGGCCTAAATCGATATTGAAATATTAAACTTTAATTTAGGCCTGACTTATTTCTGAGGCATAGCGTTGAGATTATGGTTTATCCTTTAAACTGTATTTTTATTACAGGTAAGCCTAATGTTGTATATATACCCTTTATTTAGTTGTTTAATGTTATAGGCCTAACCTCAAAACTCAAAATCCAATATTTATTATTGAAATCATAGCCCTGCTTATAATCGAGCTTTAGCTCGGTCGCCTGGTACTAAGTTATAATAAGGTACCTAATAATAAGAATGTAGTATTTTGTTTGGTACCCTAACATTTTCTAGAAATGTTTCTTTAGGGTAACATATTATTTACAGCAATAGTCTGTCTAACAATAAAATTGTCTAGTATTAATAATTTTATTGTCATGACTGCTGTTAAGATCTAATCAGTGTTACATATCTGATAAAGTTTACAATGAAATTATAATTGCATAACAATTACCAAGCAAAACAAAGGTTCTGTGTAGATCACAGTATAATATATTCATTCCTTACATAAAGAGAATATGGTTATCAAACATCTGACATCAGGTAATGACCAATAAAAGTTATGTTAATATTTTAAAACAATGAAATTTGATGTAGGCCCACTCTAAGTTTTCCTGAACCATTCAAAATAAAAACTATAAATAAGAAATTGCATAATTAAACATTGAACATATAGAAATATTTTGATTTTCAAACAAGTAGTGATAATATGTTTATTTTACTTTCTCACTATACTATAGTATAGAGACAGTATAGTGATCGCAAAAAAAAAAATCAAAGTTGAGATTTTTGTGGAAATATCCGTTTTGGGACCCCCTGAGTCCAAAAAAGTGGTTTTTATAAAATGTCTGTCTGTATGTATACAAAGCTAGAGCGAAAACTATCCGTTCAATGTCAACCAAATTTGCACCAGTCATGTCAAGTAGGCCTGTATAGATGCACGAAAAACATTTTTGAAAAACAACCTTTTTGGCAAAAAAACCCCCAAAAAATCAGTTATTTTTTTATAAAAAAACGGCTAACGATTTTGATAAAATTTTGCTTATTTGTAGCCCTTAATGTACCCTACTATATGAAAAAAAAACACATCTTTCTACAAATTCTTGTTTAGCTAATAATAATTATAATAACTGATTTTGGGTTTTTTTTGCCATAAGGTGGGTTGTTTTTCAAAAACTTTTTTCGTGCATCCATACAGGCCTAATTGAAGTATTTGGTGCAAATTTGTTCGAAATCGATCGAATAGTTTTCTCTCTAGATAATAATAATATTTATTAGTTAATCTCCTACTTTAATAAATCACCTCTCCTACCCCACCTACAATTATGAAGTCACAATGAATCTGTTTAATAATTTAAATATGTTTGTGAGAAAGTATGTGCCAGTTCCTGGTAACGTTTATTTTTTTATGCAATATTATGCAGTTACTGCAATGGGTATGCTGCTACCAAATTCACATTTTGTGTTAAATAAGTTTGATACAAATATATTATATACACACACAGAGGGTGGAACAAGGCAAAAATGAAAGGCTAAACTAATGCCGTAAACTACGGTATAGTTATATATAATACCACAAGGTTTATCACAATTCTTAAGCCGGTGTTAATTTTAGTTTTGTTCAACTGGATTCTAAATTAGAGGATGATAAGAGAATGAAATATTTTGACTGGGCAGCAGCCCTGCGAGTTACAAGCTAGGGGCAACGTTTCTTTCGTAATTTCTTTGAGATGATATTATTTTTTTTATAAGAGAGCTTTAGTTGGATATTTTGAAACACTTGAGTTTAATCTCACAAAACAATTTAGTAAATTAGAAGTAGGTTACATTTAAAAAGTAATTTTTAATAATCTAGGTGCATGAGGTCAGTTCCAACTTGCTTTGTAGCACTAGTGCGAGTGTTACATGAAACCATCTGAACTGGTTTCAGCAACTCGTAGCTTTGCTTTACATAAAGGTAGGGACATGAAATTTGGTATGATATGATGAAAACTTCTCATGAAAACAACGCAAAACATATGACTGGTTCCTTATAACTGTTTCAGAGTTATAAAAAATTTTCCAAGGTATTTTGTACTATAAGTAAATTCTGCTTGAAACAAATATATGTTTGTGATGCTTTAACTAAACAAATTTTATTGCGAAAGTTAAATGCCATCTGAGAGGCAGTGATTTGTATCATTTTATAAATTGAGCATTTTTAAATGTAACTGAACAATGTTTAAACAAATTTGAAAAAAAAAAACTGTTTGGATGCTTATTCCGGCTAAACCATTAAATATTATGAAAACAATACCAAGAAGTTAAATATGTAAAAAATGTCAATCAAAATCGCAAAATAAAATTTTTTTTACAAAAAAACTAAGCTCATTAAATATTTAAGTTATTAAAAGTCACACTAAAACCAAATATTTTAAAAATTAGTATCTTTTTAACCGAGAAAAAAAATAATTTAGAAAAATGTATGTCTATTTATAACTTGAGATTAAGTTAAATGAGAGATTCTTATTTTTTTAATATTCTCCAGCTTGGCAGCAGTCAATATTTTGTTGATGTTAATTAAAAAAGTTACCCCTTTTCACCCCTTATTGTCGCTCACTCCTAATCGACTGTAGGAATTGTATAGGATTCC
Source organism: Philaenus spumarius (assembly GCA_018207615.1). NCBI lineage: Eukaryota > Metazoa > Arthropoda > Insecta > Hemiptera > Aphrophoridae > Philaenus > Philaenus spumarius. The sequence goes on from JAGFPH010000134.1 coordinate 421,976, forward strand.
GCCCTGAGCTGGTTAAAATCATTTGTAGCTCGATTCAGAGCTCTTTAAATTTTTTTTCTGAAACCAAGCTATTCCACAGCTAATTTGATTGGACTATTAATAGTAATAACAATATAATAATACACAATTAGACTTATAAAACAATAGGAATAAAAATATAGAAAAACAGAAAAAAAAAACAAAACAATAAAAAAACAGAAATGCCACTTATGTATGCAAAAAAGACCAATCTCATATAACTGAGGGTGTATTAAAGCGTAATTTAGTGTCTTCATCAAGTCACTAGCACAAATATTTCTAAGAAAATAAAATTTCCTGATGTTTCTTCTTAATTCATTTTCAATATTACCTGTGTGTGATTTCCATGTTAATTAAAGTAGAATTAGTAGAGTTAGTAAAAAGATTGTATTGTTCAAGCAATGATTATGTTTTACCTAAATTAAAAATATTGGAATTTTTATTGAGTTAACATATTTTTAAATATCTTATTCTAAAAATATCAATTGCTTCATATTTATTTATCCACAATAAATTAGATCAAGTAAATTTTTTAATGAAATTTTTTTTGTATTTAAAGACAAAGAAAATATTAAAACTTCCCAGAGCTAACTGCAGTTAGCTGAAGAAAACTTTTACTTTTCTTCAAGCATGTTGATCTTAAACTTCAAAGTTTTCCAATATGTAATCTTCATCAGTTCAATAGTTTAGACTAGGTTAATAAGTTGCAATGCTATTTCCATTCTAAGCTATGGTATGTAAGAAGGCCATGTACTAACTGTAGAAGACTCGTGTCGTGGTTAATTTGAATTCGTGTTAAAATTAATTTAAATACCGCTAATTTCCAAGTTATGTTATTTTTATTAATATTTTAGAAAATACTTAAGAATTTTCAATTGTTACAGGTACCACGGAACCACCTATTTATGAGGGGAAAATTCGTCTTTACAGTATGCGGTTTTGTCCAAATTCACATCGTGCACATCTTTTGTTGGCAGTAAAACAAGTACGGTGAGTATGGACTTATATAATTGATAAATGTTCATTTCTTATAGTACTTAGTTTATGATCTTGTTCTTATTAACCAGCCTGCCATAATTTAAAATATGGGACTTTTAATTAATTGTTTGTTATTAAAAATAAAATATGCTGTTAAAAGCTATTCTTTCTTTACTATGACATACCATTAAAATGTGCACACTTAAAATAATATCAACAAACTGTCAGTGTATTTAAGTTAAAATTGTATTTTATGTAATCTCAATTTTACTTTTTTTGAAGGCAAACAAACTTGCTAAATGCTTTATGTAACTTACAAGAAACAAATGATAAAAACAAATTGTTGATGTTCCAATAACAATAGTAACCAAATTTACTAATAATATAGATTCAACATGTATTATATAAGTTTGTTATACTTTATTAGATAGCTTAAATAAATAAATAATTTTTTAAATTTATGTAAATATTTTTTTCAATAGGCATGATGTAGTCTACATTAATTTAGATGACAAACCAGAATGGTACATCGATCTAATACCTTTAGCCAAAGTTCCTGCAATATATATTCCTGAACATAAAATGTTTATGATGGAAACACTAACAATATCATGCTTTTTGGATGAACAATACCCACCTCAGCTTTATTCTACAATCCATGAGCAAAAAGAAAATGAAAAGGAACTAATTGATAATTTTTCCGTAGTAAGTAATTAGGAAAAGGTAATAATTACTTTATATTTAATCTTATTGCTTTATATATTATATTGGTGCATTATCTTCATCATATACTCTTAAATAAATTTACAGGGCCGCCGAGAGAGGGGCAAAAGGGGCACACTGCCCCACTCCCCGAACATCCAGGGATCCCTGGATTTAAAAATAATTCAAAAATTGAAAATAATGAATACGTTGATTTAACAGTCAATTTACTTTTTATCAATAATGCATTAGTTTTAAAATATTTTTATGAAACCCACAATAACTTGATATATGTAACTGAGTTCAATATAAAAATCTGCCACCGAAAGGAAAAATAATTAAGTGAGATTATAAAATGGGATTTTTATGTTACTCGGACAGATTTGTTTTTGTGTGGCATTAAAGGTGTGTGGTTGGCAGTACTGCAGCATTTCATCTGTGCAGTCGCAGTCGACCAGATGAGGTCAGGCAGACGGCAGCGAGTTTGAATTTTGTTGTTTAAAGAGTCTACGTAGTTTATCTTCAACATCCTAGGTTTCAATATTGGGAATTATTTTCATTAATTTCTAATATTATTATGTATTACTATGTGTACTATATTATTTTATTTTTTTTTTTTTAGTATTAACTATTGTGTGAAAAAAAGTTACCCTTCTTTTCTCCCTCCAATGTTTAGCTTCGAGTCAGGGGGCCTCAAGAGTTAAATTTGCCCCAGGCTCCCTAAACCCTCTCGGCTGCCCTTAAAATTTACATTCTTTAATTGATTACTATCATTAAATTAATAATAGTTTACTTTATTAATAATTTATTTCCTCCCAAATATATTATAGGTAACGAAAGCATACTCTAAATTATATATGACTCCTACACCTGATGTACAACTGTTAGATGAACTTCTTAATTCTTTGGATGTGTTTGAAAAAGAATTATCAAAAAAGAAAACTTTATACTTTGGAGGTTAGTATTAATACTGTACAAAGAAGAATTGTTACATTTTTAAATAGTTAAAAAAATAAATGATTATGTAAAAGAAAATATTTATATAAATAGTACAAACAGGAGTGCCCCCCTTTCATTGAACCCATTGGGGATACTTCCCATTGAACCATCCTCTATAGAAAATTCCCCCCAATCCAGTAACATATCCGAGATTTGGTCTATCATTAGGGTTTCAAATAACTCCTTACACTTATTTCGAACAGAAATGTCAATATAAATAATTATTCAAAACAAAAACCTCATTACATGTTTAGCCTCAAATTGAATAAATTGAAGTGATAAATATTTTATAAATTCTAGACTTTAATGAACCTAACAAATATATTTATAAGAATTATAATATTTATAAGAATTATAGTGTTAATTATTAATTTCATCATTATAATATATTGCTGCAGACAATACAAATTCTTTAAAATTATAAAACTTTATTTTATAAAAAGTCTGAACTGTTAGTAAAGTGCTTCAAGTAGACTTTTATAAATTAATCAAGTTCCATAGTTTTACCTATACACTAAGATTTTTATCTAAAACAAAATGAATAAATGGTACCTGGCACTGGCACATACTTTCTCACAAACATATTTAAATTATTATTAAACAGATTCACTGTGACTTCATAATTGTAGGAGAGGTGTTAAAGTAGGAGATTAACTAATAAATATTATTATTATTATTAGCTAGAGAGAAAACTTTTCGATCGATTTCGAACAAATTTGCACCAAACACATCAATTAGGCCTGTATAGACGCACGAAAAAAGTTTTGAAAAACACCCCTTTTCGGTCAAAAAACCCCAAAAATCAGTTATTATTATTAGCTAAACGAGAATTTTTAGAAAGATTTCTATGGATATGATTTTTTTTTTGTATATGGTAGGGCTACAAATAAGCCAAGTTTTATCAAAATCGTAAGAGCTGTTTTTGTATAAAAAAAATAATAACTAATTTTTTGGCCAAAAAGGGGGTTTTTCAAAACCTTTTTTCGTGCTTCTATACAGGCCTAATTGACATGACTGGTGCAAATTTGTTCGAAATTGATCGAATAGCTTTCTCTTTAGCTTTGTATACATACAGACAGACATTTTGTAAAAACCACTTTTTTTGGACTCAGGGGGTCCCAAAACGGATATTTCCACAAAAATCTCAATTTCGATTTTTTTTGCGATCACTATACTTTCTCTATACTATAGTATAGTGAGAAAGTAAAAATATTGCTGGAGGAAAAAACAGCAATAACAACATTAATATTGTTCTACTTAACTATGTTTATTTTAACATCATAGCTTTTAAAATCCAATTTTTGAGAACAATATTAATAAAAAAAATCCATAATATAAAAACAGGCATTAATAAAACAAAGTTTAAATTATGTAAATACAACTTACAACATATTTTTTGCAAGCATTACTATCTTGATAAGTTTTTTCTTTCATTTGTGCATTTGGCAAATTGACCAGTTACTTCATAATTATGCAAGGAATCAATTAAGTCCCATTCAGACAGTCATACAAGAAGGTTGGACAACTACAGAGGCGCACCCAGGATTTATCCAAGAGGGGAATGAAGGATAGGCCTATAGTTTAAATGAATGGAGCGAGTCACATCGGGGTTTTTTGGGGAGGGGGGTATAAAATAACCCCATCAGAACAGATGGTCCAAAAATTGGGTAAATATTCTGACCTTAAAACACATTTTCCACTCTTTAAAAAAAGAACATGTATTACATTGTTTTTACATGTAAATTGATGTTGAAAAATCACTTAAAAAACCCATAATGCTTTTGGGTTCAGTTGTACTTTTACATTATTTTCTAATTAATGCACTTCACTGTACATACAAAGCTATTTAGCCTGACAACGCATTTTTTGTAGGCAAAAATTATCTAATACACTTTTGATCATTTGGAGAGGTTAACACCTAAACATAAAATACCTCTCTTCATACATTATATGGGTTCCCGTTTGGTCACAAAATATCACATATTACTGAAATATAAATTTCGTGAAATGAAATTGTTGTTGCTTTAAATTAAGAATTAAAATTATCTATGGGCAAATAAATCTTTAGTTAAAATATTTATATTTACAATAAAACTATTTTGTAAAGTTATAATACTTTAAATGTATAAAATCACCACATACATTAAATAAAATGATTACCACCACATCACCTCACAAATACCAATATATGAAATATGTAAAAAATGAGTTATGGCTGATGAAATAAAAAACTCTTGGCACAGATATAATGTAAAAATATTAATCATCCATCTCCAAACAAATAAATAGCTTAATAATTATTATTGAACATTTTAAACAGAAGTAGGAAACATTAAAAAATGATTTGTAGCAATGCAATTGCAAGTCCTATCCTAATACTAAAGAAAACCCTTGTATTAGAGGTTTCTAAATGGGAAGAAAACTATTTTAACATTAAGAAATGAAATTATTTGTGTAAATTTAAATGAAATTGCATAATATAAAAATGGAAATTAAGATTTGTTGCAACAAATTACAAAACAAAATTTACCCTGCTAGTAGAATTTTTAAGACTGACTTTAACTTCAATCTTACAATGTATATTCAAACTTGCTAGCCCTCTAAGTCCGTTTTCTCCCATAGTATTATTTCTTAGATATGACATTCCTAAGCAACAACTAAACCCACGCCTGCTAGATCTAGTAAAGATAGAGTGGTTTCTTGCCAGCTGGGTGCAATTTGTTTTTATTGTATAGGGGAAGCTACTTCATTTTAATTTCTTTGATTGTAGTGATCATATTCTCTAAACAATCCTGGTACTAATTTGTGTAAATTGTGAAATTAGTTGAGTATTTTTTGTACATATAAAAAAGTAACTATTTAAATGATTATTTAATTTTAAAGGTATAAGGGTTGAAGGTAGTTTAAAGGTATCCCATGTCATCCCTTTGACTTAAATAATCTAATTGTAAATGGTTTTTATATCACTTAAGAATCATATTGCAATTTTAATAGCTTGTTAGTTCAATTTATTATTTATTTATTGTGTAGTGGTAGCAAACCCTTAGAAAACATTCCTGACATTAATATGGATATATGTGAAAATGGTCAAATAGTATTTGGAGCCCATGGAGGACAAAAAAACATATATTTTTATATAGCCTGTATGAACAAATATTTTACACATTCTTAATTAAGTACTAAATTTTATATTGTATTTTCTGTATTATGTTTGTTTTAATGTATTGCATGACTACATTTAATGTGTACAACATTATTCATTACGTACTATTTGTTGAGGGAGTATTAAGTATATTGCTTTTGTTAGTAGGCCTATGTAATGTTTTATCTACTTTCAGGAAACAGTGCAAAGATAGTTGATTACATGTTTTGGCCATGGTTTGAAAGGCTTGACATTTTTCCTATTATGTATGGAGAAAAGTTTAAAATACCAGACATTAGATATCCAAGTTTAGTAAGTAAACAATACAAAATAGAATATTTAATTTAACTACGTACTTGTTAAATTCTTTGAAAATTATACGATTACTAATGCTTAGTTGTCTCAAAATAAAAATATTAGAATGTAGGATGTATTTATAATTACATTGTGATAATGTTATAATTGTGATTTCACCTTTATAGAGCAGAAGGCATACAAAATTTGACCTTTATTTTTTGTTGAAGTTAATGTATTTTTTGTACATATGGAAATAGAGATTTTAATTGATTTTAAATTTGGAACATATTGGATGTCCCATAGGCATTGTGCCTGAGGAGTGGTGGGAGCGTGCTTTATAAAGTTTTTCCTCTCTTTATAAGTCATTTATGTCAAGAATGTTTTAACCAAGTTGTTTATTTTTACCTTATTAAGGTTAACGTTCACATTGTTTTAATATATTTTATTTACTTATGAGATATCATTTGGCTAATGAAGTAGACTATGTCTTTTTATTCTCTGACTCTGTGAAGGTTGGAAATCCTGTGGCTGACACTTCCTCTCCTACCACACCACACACTAGTTTAGTGTTTACAATTTACAAAGCTGTAACATAGTGTAGTTCAGTGTCACCCATCATCACAATTGAATATGTGTTAGGGCGTTTGTTTTACACAGCTTAAATTGTTTAGATTTTACTTTCTTTATTTGTTGAAATGTTAAAACAATCTTCTGTGCTGTCGGATTTTTTAAAAAAGTATTTTATTTCAAGTGAAAATGTTGAGTTAAGTGTGAAGGAAAATAAACATTTAACTGGAAGTAGTGCTGATGGTGAGTCGCCATCTTGTTTGTATAAATAAACATCACGATGTTGAGTACATAGGGGAGAGTAGAGATCCTTCTTTCGGTCTCCAAATAACAGACATTTTAAAAGGTACATTTCAGCATGTGGATTGCTTTAAAGTAAGCAAAGTTCTATATAAATCGAGGCAGTTCAAAGAAATTTGGTACATTGAATTTAGCCCCATTTCAAACGTTACATTATGTTTTCCAAGCTGACTATTTTGCCATCATAAGGTTGGATGAGGAGGAATCATTTACTAAAGAGGGTATGTACATAAGATCTAAGAGATCTTGGAAACAATTCTGTGATAGAGTAACGGAGATGCCTGTGATTGCTAGATTGCAAAAGTACTCAAACAGGAGTACACTAGGCCTATTAAAGATGGATAATGGTTTATCGTAGAAGGTCCTTGGCGCTTCTCCTAGGTATCCATTTTCCTGGCAGTTATGTTGATGCTTGGCATACTGCGGTGCCTATTGATCCTGGCTCCTCTTGGTTAATGCGGGGATCAGGCAGCAATGCCTCCCTCTCTATATTCTCACCTAATAAGGTCAAGTTGGCTATAAACTTGTTGAAGCCTTTTAAATGTAGG
>JAGFPH010000134.1:429536-443801 GCA_018207615.1 Philaenus spumarius
ATAAGGTCAAGTTGGCTATAAACTTGTTGAAGCCTTTTAAATGTAGGGATGGTATTTTCACTGATTTTCTGCAACATGGCCTTGATATACTCCTACCAAGTCTGGTAGAGGTTTTAAGGTCCAGCTTTGAGTTAGGTTATATTCCTGTTTCCAGGAGGGATGTGGAAGTTGTTTTCATCCCGAAGGAAGGCCAAAGAGCTATGGACAAGCCAAGACCCTTTAGACCAATTAGCATACCTTCCATTCTCTTAAAAACACATTAGGGGTACTCACTTGAGTGTTAACCCGTTGCATAGCAGCCAACATACATATCAAGTTGGTAAATCAACCATTATTGCACTTCATGAGCTTGTGGGTAAGGTTGAGCAAACCCTTAGGTGTGGAGAAGTTGCCTTATGTGCATTTATGGACATTGCAGGGGCGTTTGACAACACCTCGTTCTCGTCCATTAAAAGGGCTGCCATCTCAAAAGGGGTGGAACCCAGAGCAGCTAACTGGATCTGCTCCATGCTTGCTCAAAGAAGAATTTTTGTCAAAAACGAAGATGACTCTTTAGTAACACGGCCTGTAAGAGGCTGTCCGCAAGGAGGTGTCATTTCTTCTCTCTTGTGGTCTTTAGTAGTTGATGAACTGCTGGTAAAATAGGCTGTCAAGGGCTTTGAGGCTATTGGCTATGCAGATGATCTAGTGATAGTAATCCATGGTAAACATTATGATACTATATCAGAGCTCATGCAAAAGGCTCTGGATTTCGTCGGGAACTGGTGTCAGGGACAGAGCCTGAGTATCAACCCGGCCAAAACCGTACTTGTACCCTTCACCATAAGAAAGAAACTGATGATAGAATTGCCCTTTATCGATGGGGTCCGACTGAAGCTTTTGGGGGAGGCTAAGTATCTTGGATTAATCCTTGATCGAGGGCTTCTCTGGAATGCTCAGTTGGACTTTGTTCTAAAAAAAGCGACCAGGTTTATTTGGGCTAGTAATCAGTTCTATGGTAAAGCATGGGGCATTACCCCCATGACAACAACTTTGCAAGGAATATGCCATCGAAGGTTTGTGGGAAAATCACAAAAAAAAAAACTTGAAGCTAGTAATCAATCTGAGTCTTTATTTCATCAATAATCACCGAAACAAACGTTTAAAGTCGACGTTTTCTTTGCTGGGCTAGTCATAGTAATTACAAACCTACAATCTCACTTTTCTATGAACAATTACGGCAAAATCAATAGTATTGCTCAACAACTATTTGACTGGAATAACATCGACTACAATGCTGTTGATTGTTGCTGAAGATCCAAAGTTTTATAACTTGTCTTCAAGCTTCTCCGTGCAGCTCAAGTTTTTCACTGCTATGCAAAGAATAATTTTGTCAAAACAGACAGTAAACTATAAGCATAACTTTCCAAGAGTTAGCTGAATTTTTATTAAGCTTTTAACCTTTAAAAAAATATATCAGATTTTATGCAAATGTTAGAAATATCACTTTCATTGCCTATCAAAATAGCAAGTGACGAAATGTCATTCTCTATGTTCCGAAGACAAACTTGAGAAACACCATAAAGAAGAACGCGGGACTCGTCCTGAAGTCCCTCAAACAAGAAATGGTATTAAAGTACATGCAAGAAGAAAAACTAAGTGCCCTAGTTGAAAAATGTTCAAAACGAACTGAAAGAAGGCTTATGCTCCATTAATGTATATAAAGAATTTTTGTAAAATATAAGAATTGTAACAACAATGTTTAACTATGAAACTTAGTTTACCTTACAATGTTAAACTTAATTTGTAAAAAATTAAACAATAAACAAATTTCTTTACGGATTTTATGTACATCCAATGATAATTGTTTAGTATTACTTTCCTCGAAAGAAATGGGTTGTGTAATTTCAGAATAAAGGTTCTTTGATTCAAGCAGAAATGAAAAAGCCATATCAACGAGTTTTATTTTCTTATACAAATTATATACACATAATCGATTTAAATCTATACTGTAATAAATTCAATTAGTATTTTTGCTTGGTAAAATAATTTTATTTCAATTAAACAATTTATTAAAAAGTTAAAATATTTTGTATCATGGAAACTGCAAGGAAGTGAGCCAAAGACGGTCTCAATCCTAATTTTAAATGCATTGTTCTTAAGGAAAAAACAACAGATTTTCCTTCAACAGTCAATGGTTCAAAATTGAAATTGTAATGTTAGGGTTTCAAATATTGTTTTTTTTTTTTACATGAAAATGGACTCAAAGCTCTGTTTTACATTTTCAAAACTCAAATTTGTTCTAATCTGGGGCGTTCCTGATTTGGTCTCCTCCAAACAAACTTTTGGATCTGCCGTTGACCGGTTGAGCCACAAAAACAATAGTCAAGCGATGCCTATGGGATGATCCTAAAAACCTTTTTTGAGATTCAGACTAAAACTAACAAGGAATTCAGAAAATAAAGTCGGGATCGTTGAAATTGTTTATATTATATAACAAAGTTTTACTATGTTTCCAGTCTGCTAAACTCAAATACATAATATATTTATAGTTTAACTTTATAAGCCTACTAGACAATCAATATTATTGCTCAAAAGTATTGTTGAAGTGCTATGCATTCAATATTTCTTAACTCATATTAATAGCAAAATGTAAGAGGTGAAATCTCTAAAAATGAGGTGGTGCATACTACCAACAAAAGACACAATATTTTTGAGATTGCACAATATATTTACCTATTTTGAATTCCTCAATAATATTGCACAGAGTTTAAATCCAACCTAACCACAACCTTAAATATTGTGCATTAATATTAATCTAGGAGATGCTTAAGATTGATAACGATACACATTTCTAACTCTGTATTTTAAATTTTGATTAACTTATTCAGAAATAGTTATTTGTTTAGTATGACGTTTAACATTTTCAAAGTCATTTATTATTTTCAAACTGAGTTATTTTTACAGATTGGATGGATGAAAGCAATGATGACAAATGAAGCAGTCAAAAGATTTTACTTAAAACCAGAAGTGTATGCTGAATTCCGTAAAAGTCGTAAAGATGGGAAGTATACAAAGTATGATATCTTATAAGAATTATTTGACCATTGAAATTATTGTTTCGACACAATTAATTTGGAAATATCAGATATCATAAAAGATTATAAATATAGTTATGATATCATAATGTCCTTAGTTGAATTTAAAGCAGACGAATAAAGACAATAGACAAGAATACATAGTGCAATAATTAAACATAGTAATGTAAATACAAGACTCAAACTTTTTTAACACAGAAACATCCATTTCAGTTGTACAGTTAAACTATTTTAATTTTAATGTATTTAATAAAGGATTATTTCCCTAAAAGCTGGTAATCAGTTATTCTCTACTAGCCAACATTTGTGTGTAAGTTTAATTGGCTACGGTATAAAGTTGCATAGCAACCACAAATACCTGATACTAAGTTAATATATTTCTAGTATTAATATAAAAACAAAACTGTACAATATTACCTAAATAACTTGTTTATTAAAATACTGTTTAGTAAATGTGTCACTAATATTTAAAAAACTTTCTTCAAATAAATTATTTACATATTTACAAAACTACTCTTATTAAAAAAAATCTATATCTATACAGCTTGTACTTTCACTTTAATTGTCACACAGTCATTATTTAAAAATCCTAGTTTGAACACATCGGAAACTAAGACAAACTCATTGTACCCAAAACCTCTCGGGCTGATTTCACGGCTCGGCCGTTTAAAAGCCTCTAATTCTGGACGTGACATCATAGTTTCCCTCACAGATTTTTCAGCATCAAATGGATGAATGAGTGTGAATGAAATTCGACCACAGAAAGGCCAATCCAGTACTGAATCTCCTTCTCCTCGCATTAAATGAATCAGTAAGGTGAAGTAGTTACGATTTGTAAGAGACAAATTTAATCGTGCACAAAATCTGTAAAATTAGAAGTTATAATTAATTGATCTATCAGATAATATGTTGCTTGCTCTGACTTTCAGAAATTGAGCACAGAATAATTTCTAGTGAATCGAACTGAGGACAGTTTGTGTTTACGATTTTAATTGGTTTTATTTTCATTTTTCAATGTTTACTATGAGGTTGAATGAAAAGAATTTGTGTTATGATATTTCCAAAGTCTTTATCTTTTGCCTTTATTTAAATTAATAGCATTATAACAGATTTAATTACTAATTATAAATTATTGGCTGTGAGAACAAATCCAGTTTTTTCGACTTGAGGCAGGTTTCTGGTACAATGTCATTGATAAAAATTATTTTTAAACTTATAATGAGAAATAATGATGCATGAATCTTCTACTGCAAGGAATCAGAATGTTATTGCAACAGGATTTCATATTTTTGTGTCTTGTTTAGTCACGGGTAACACAATCATTTTCCAAGTCTTCCAAAGTCAGTAGATATCAATTCAAGTAAGACTAATAATGATGCTTTAGATATAAAAAGTTGGTTAAACATAAGTTGTATTCTCTTCTTTTTTTTTAGTAAAATAATATTTAAAAAAAACCCTTTTCTTAAATTTGTTATTTAAAATAAACTTATGAACAAATACACAAATATACTTCATCCTATAGAAAATCTTGGCTTGTGTGAAAAAGAAACGACCTGCACCCGTGTACGTCAATATTTACAATTTATAAAAGTATAAAGTATACTTACTCACTTTAATGATTAAAGAGAAAAAAAAAGTTGTGTCCCCAGTAATATATATGTTGTTTCAGCAAGTATTGTTTGTTTTTCCTAATGTTATAAGGACTAGATAAAATAAAACCTGAACACAAAATCTCACAATAAATACGTTTACTAACCTCAAACGCGTTTTAATGACAATGTCGCCATCCTCAGTGATGCACGGGGCTCCCGAGTTATAGTTTGGTTACTGTAGCCCATGCATCACTGAGGATGGCGACATTGTCGTTGAAACGCGTTTGAGGTTAGTAAAAGTATTTATTGTGCGATTTTGTGTTCAGGTTTTATTTTATCTATACTCGTGGCCACGAAATTAGGCGGGTGATAGAAATGGCGGTGTTGCCACTTCGTGCTGTAGTTATTTATACAAATACACCTGTCAAGTAAAGATTTTTGAAGCGCAAGGTAGTGTGCTTTCTCTCGAGCTTGTGAATCTGTCTACAGAGCATAGTGAAATAAAATTATACCACTGCCTTCAGAAAATGCTACTGATTCCAATGGTATGACTTTTTTTATTTTTATAAAGGCAGCAAATAATTAACAAAAATAAAAAACCTAAATTGTAATTTAATTCAAAACCGCCATGTATTGAATTTTTCACCAAGCGAGGATTTTTTTGTCTTTTTGGTCAAGAAGATTTCGTCTGCGGTAAAGTTGTAGAAAATCGTATGAATAAAATTTTTTGTTTGAAACTTTTTCTTATGAGATTCTTAGTTTAGTTGTAAAATGCATAACTGTATGAAACAAAAACAAAGACACGCGGGCGCTCGGCGAGAACCGTAGCTCGTAACAATTGTTTAATGTTGTAAGTTGCTATTTTATATTCAAGAGTAAAAAAGGAAATAATTTAAATGTTTATAGACAACATTTCCTTTACATAGTATATGATGATGATACCATTATTTTTTTTGTTTAAGCCATAATTCCAGTTATTTTTTTCTTATCTTAATAAAATTCCAACAACGTAAGAGGTCGTTAAATATTTATATTAAAAACACATAAAACACAACAAGTAACCTGCACATACATAAACTTAAGTTTCGAGGGTAACATCACGATGCACAATCTAAATGGTAATTATATTAATTTATAATTATATTTAATTTATAGAAGTGACTTGGATACCACAAAATGGAATTTAAAAAGAAAAATCATGATTAATTTTAAGTTAATATGAATCAGTTATTCAGTTTATTCACTAATCTCACTGTCACTGTCAGTGGAGTCTTCATTTAGGTTGATTATGAAGGGCTCCATTGTGTCATCCCTGTCGATATCCCTTGCCCAATCATCTGTCTGTAATTTTTCAGCGTGTTTGAAACACTTTTCCCAGTTGCTTGAAGTCACGTGATCGATGGCTTCGGAGGTTAGTTTCTCAACATCTTTGATTTTAAACGTCTTGTTTCTTTCTGCCACTTCTCTTTTAACTTGTGCCCAGATCAACTCTATAGGGTTGTACTGACAATGGTAGGGTGGTAAACGTATAACTACATGGCCTAACGAAAGAGCCAACTCATCAAGCTCATACTTTTTTCTTTTTTTAATGGAGCAACTTTTTCCAGTAGTTCAGCCCTGGTTTCCTGTTCTTCAAAACTGATATTCTTGTTCAGCAACCACTCTTGTATATCTTTCTTCTTCCAGTTGGTAGTGGGAATTTTTTCAAGCAACACTGAGTGATACGGAGCGTTATCCATGATTATCACTGAAGGTTCCTCAAGACTTAGAAGAAGTTCTTCAGAGAACCACAAAGATGTGTGGTTCATTTCCGAATGGTAGTCTGTGCCAGACTTCTTTGAACGGAAAACCCACTTACACTTAGATACAAATTCTTTGATTCCACCTGCGTGGCAAACAATCAGCCGTCCACCTTTCCCCGTAGGTACCTTCAACCCTCCTTGCTTGTCGGAATGTTGCCAGATGAATTGTTTTGTGTGGGACTGGTTCACCCAAGTCTCGTTTAAATATATTCGTTGTCTCGGTTGTTCTTCTTGTCTTAGGGAATGCATTGTTCTTAAAAAACGTGTCCGAGCTACAACAATGTCCTGTCTTTCTAGCAAGAATTTCCTTCCGTCATTAGCCCTTTTATACATGAATCCCAAGTTATGAAGCATTCAGCTGGTAGAATGTATACTCCCAGTATAACCAATTTTTTCTTGCAGCTGCATTCGCACTTTTTCGCAACTCTCCACGGTCATAAAACTCTAACACAGTCCGCCTAGCTACGTCACAATCAAAGTCATTCAGAACACTTACAGTTTTCTCCCAGTTGTATTTTTTCCTTGGCGAAACGAACAGTTTCTTATCGGGGGGGTGGAGGAATGTTTAGCTTCATGACAACATCTTTGCACGGATCGTAAGCTTACATTACACATTTCCGCGGTCACTTCTTGACTTTTATTAAAGTTTACAGTTTTCAAAAAACCTGGATTGGCTAACTTACGTACATATTTCAAAACGCTCACAATAACCGACTTTGATTGGCTACCTAAGTCACCTTTCTTTAGTCCTTCCAGTCGACGTCTAATGGACGTGTTGGTCCAATCTCACAATTCCTTCAGAATCGACAGGTAATATGTCTGAAGAACATCCTAGCTGATTACATTCACTATCCATATTAAACTACAAAAACACTGGGCATTTGCGATAACGACAACTCACTGTCAAAGACTGACTGACATAAGACCGTTTGCGAATGTTTCTTTACTTACTTTATTGCTTATGTCGGAGAGTGGGATGGGAAAAGAGCGGATGTAAAAACTTAAACCATATCTTTTGCAAACTTTCACACTTTACTGTTAATGGATGCCTTCCATTTATAATGTGTGTGTATGCGTGTATAGTAAATCTGTGTGTTTAGTTTGTGTATTATTGTTAATCTGTTTCACTATAAATTAAAGTTTATATTTAATTTAAATAAATTTCTGCTATTTTTTAATTAGTAAGTTTTTTTTTGAGTTAGTAAAAAATAAACATTTATGTTTATTGTATGAATATTATTCAGTACAGGTTTATATAAATATGTGTATGTATGTTTTTAGACCTATCTATATAAAGATTTAGAGAAGTTACTTATTTTTTGTTCAAGACAAGTTTTTAAGTTATTCTACTTTTAGTTTATTTTATTTTATGCCAGTGGTATTTTTTCTCTATTTAGAGTACATTTTAAACTTTTTCTTTTGTAGGAATGCCCAATATAGGTTTTGCCTAATGGATTCCTATTTATCGCTAAAATATTAAATATCTAACATAATTTTAAATTTATTTGGTACTAATTTTGTGAACATATTGTAAATTATTATTCTCATACAGTTAAAAAATGTTGTTTTCTTTTTAAACATACAAATCATTTTGTCAAAAATATACATAAATTTGAAACGTTACCGGTAATTAAGACGTTACAATAACTGTAAAGTTATAAGCAACTCGATAGTTAAAAAACGAAGTCAGTTAATAGCATTTACAATAACTAATAACAGTCTGTGCCAGTCGATAACACTTTTATAGGAAAACAATTTCATTGCTTATCCCTACCGAGTAGCCAGGCAGAAAGGCAACACTGCACGGTTTGT
This sequence comes from Philaenus spumarius, assembly GCA_018207615.1. Taxonomy (NCBI): domain Eukaryota; kingdom Metazoa; phylum Arthropoda; class Insecta; order Hemiptera; family Aphrophoridae; genus Philaenus; species Philaenus spumarius. Next base: position 437,820 of record JAGFPH010000134.1, read on the forward strand.
GTTGCCAATTCGTGTGTGGAGTAGACGAATCTCGACCTTCCGTCGCTAGGCTGGTTACATATCCAGCAACACCGCAATTTCTATCACCCGCCTAATTTCGTGGCCGCGAGTATAGTTACTTTCTCACAAGTCAAGCTCATTAGTTATTTACTATAAGGACTGGTAAGCTTTTCTAAAGATAGGACATAGATTCTGAAATGTGCAACACATAATTACACATAAAATCATGAGCTTGAGTATATTTCAAACATATGTTAAAATCAGTGACTTGAATACTTCCACTCAAATTGAGTTAAAAATATGCCATAGATGTTACGGGTCATATTCTGTCCTCAGAAGTACTGCTACACAGGGGTGCAGAAAATGTTTTAGCACACGAAATTTTTCCAGAACACATTTTTTTTCACTAAAAATTTCCCCAAAATTGATTGCTATTAGCTACAGACGCGTCGGACATTAACACAGTTTGTTTATCTATTTCAACATATTTATTGATATTATGTTTTAATAATTATTATTATATTCACTATAAATTCCAATATAAATCTTTAAAAAAAATAATAGCATTATTTTTACTTAATTAACTAAGGTGAAATTAAATAACTACGGTGAAATACCGTCAGATGGTCCAAAAGGTTTAGAACAAAAAAATATAACATTATTATTGCTATTTTATTATGTTTAAAAGTAGGCCTAATACTTCAGTGGTAAAAACAAAGTTAAATGTTATGTTTAATTAGTTCCAATTCAATTACCGAATTACCTGCCACAGTCACTACTGAAAATATTACGAAACACTAAAATATAATACTTAATAACCCTCTGATGGTTCACTACATTGCCTCTTAAACATCACAATAATAAACAATTGCGACGGAAAAAATCACTATATATAAATTTAAACTTCACAGTAATTAACAACCACCTAGACCACTTGCTACTTATAAACTGATGGGGTCAAAAACTCGAAACGAAAGATATGAGATATAACAGATAACAGTAGGCCATACCCCCCATCTACGCAATGAAAAAGAAAACCCCGACGCGCTATGACTTTATAACTGTCAAAATCAGTTTTTCCATATCCAAAAACATATAAAACTTACCACACACTGTACTTTCTAAATGTTGATCCAAAAACGTGACCTTGACGCGATATGACTTCTTAACTGTCAAAATCGGTTTTCCCGTACTTAAAAACATATAAAACGATACCCAACACTGAATTTTCAAAATGTTGATCCAAAAACATGATTCTGATGCGCTACGACTTTTTAACTGTCAAAATCGGTTTTCCCGTACTCAAAAACATATAAAACGATACCCCACACTGAATTTTCAAAATGTTGATCCAAAAACGTGATTCTGACGCGCTACGACTTTTTAACTGTCAAAATCGGTTTTCCCGTAAACAAAAACGTATAAAACGATATCCCACACTGTATTTTCATAATTTTGAACCAATATTTTCAAAATTTTCACCCAGAAACGTGACTCCGATGCGCTACTACTTTTTAACTCTCAAAATCGGTTTTTCGTACCCAAAACATATAAAACAATACCTCACACTGTATTTTCATAATTTTGACCCAATATTTAAAACATTTTGACTCAAAAACGTGACCCCTTTGCGCTACAACTCAAGCTATAAAGCTCAAAAGCTTATCAACTCTCAGCAATAAAATTACGAAGATTTTGGTACCACCAGAAGTTTTCTATGATGTCTGTGAGTGCTTATATCTCTTATACAGGAAAACAGACCCACAAAAAAATCATCGCATGATTTCAATACTTCGGCGTTCTAATGCGAGCCGAAGTAATAAATGAGTACGCACATCACATTGTACACATTTTACTGATTTCGAATTTCGGTGAAAAAACAGCAGAAATACACTAAGAATCATTGCATAATTTGGTTTAATACATTATGATTTAATTCTTTTCGTTTGAATAATATCATTTGTATAAAACTAATGAGAATTTGCATACCCAACGTTTACATAACTACAGTATTGTCAAAAATAAATAAAAAGCATACAAACCTGTATCCAACATATGATGTGTAAAACCCAGGACTATAAAATATTGTCCCATGATCTTCTACCATTGAAGAATACTTCTTTGTGAAGTCTTTTACAGTCCAGACATATGTGCCGTTACAATATTTTAGAGGCCATTCTACTTTAATATTTATGTTTTCTTCTACTAACTGTGTAATCTTTGCTCTTAAGCCTGCAAGCTGAATTTCATGTTCTCGATTGCTCTGTTCCAATAGGATGATCCTTTCATACAGTGCTCTGAAACAGATCAAACATATTTATACTTGTTAACGATGAATCTATTTCAAAATTTATTTTCCTAAAAATGATATTGTTAAACAATAAGTAACATAATGTAAGAAAAGGAACTTAATTGTTTATTAAATGTTGCTTGGACCATGTTTCATTACATTCATTGTACAGCCATTGACAAATACAAAATATGTATGGCTATAGTATCAAATAAAAATAATAAAATAGAAAAAAAGACATAAAAAATACACATGTTTGTGATTGGAAGCGACATTTAACATACAAAGTAAAATAAATATACTAAAAATTTCATCTGAGTTTAATAGAAAATATAAATTACCACTTATGATTGTTTTACTCACTCAAGGAGTAAAAGGACTCGGACAGTAAAACAAATTATATGCAGTTTTAAAATTTGATAATGTTAGTTTCTACTGCTTAATAAACTCTGGAAGTTTTTTTAAAATAGAACAACCACAGCCTGCGAATCAAGCTTTTCATAAAGTATGTGGCTGACAATGTAATAAAGTAGCTTCTCTGGTATTGTGAGAATGAAAACTTTCATTGTAAAAATGACTTTTATTTATAATGATATCAAATCTCATTAGTTACATAATTACCTACAGCCTAAAGATTGACATTCAAATCACAATAAATAAGATCACACCTTACCTAAGTAACACACTATAAAATTCAAAAACAATAAGTATTAACATCATTTCTTTAATCATACTTATCCAGTGGAAAGACCGAAAGTACATTTCAAAACATAGAGAATCTGAACTAGGTTATACTAAATGTAAACACGATGTCGGCCATCTAGTTTCACAATCCATATGATCCGTATGGAAATACTATACAGAGTAAAATTTAATGCGCAAATCTAAATATATGCAATAGAACACAATATAAATACATATATAATTGTTCAGTGAAATAATATTAAGTTACTGTCAAAAATGTTAATATCGAATTATAAAGTAATTGTAAAATAGAATAGCCTAGGATAAAAGCAAGTCAGCTGTTTGCATAGTAAATTAAGAACCAAGACCCACTTGATACTTAAGTCACGGTAAATAAATAATTTTAATAATATGTTGGTAATTTAAACCAGCATGGCATGAAATTAAAAGAAAAATTGATTTATAAAATAAATACGGTACTCATATTACACGCGAAAATGCGAGATTCATGCAAGAAACACAATAATACAGCAAACTTAAAGAAACTGGATACGACCGACCAATCAGAGATCAGATCTACAACAAAGCAATACTGAAACTCAATACCAATACCTAGGAGGCAATTGAAAGAAGGACCCAACTGCTGCCGATTTTAAACTAGTTAGCATTCACCAGTCAAGTTAAGAAGATGTATTTTTACCACTTCAATAGTTTTTTTTAAAGTTAAAATGTCACCTAATATAAACACAGTAAAAAATATAACAGAACTTGGTATGGTCTGTCTAATTTATCACTGACAATACTATAAACAATTTAATTTAAATTATTTCATCAAATTAATGAACATTGAACATTCTTAAAATGAAGCCATCTTTTATTCAAATTCAAATTCAATTTTTAGTTTCAATTACGAATATGATTGAGTATAGAATATAAAATTTATCCAAACCCGGTCGATAAAACTTCCTGAGATTTGTTAAATAGATTTACTATTATTATTATTAAATTATAATTGTGAGTAATAAATCAGAACTTGTAAATTTCATTAATTAACTGAGCAAAGCCGATGGCAAACCTAAGAGATTTGTAACTGAACCATTTCAACAAAGAACTTTAAGAACTCAATAATGTTAATATATATATCTAAATATTTAAATGTATAAACATACTTCTTGGTAATAATTAAATGAAGTATAAAATGTATATTCTGTTTCTTATTTAGAATCTTGATTCAAGTAAAGCAATTAGTTATTTTTTAAGTTATTGAAAAGAATAATATAAATTGTCTTCCGAATAAAAAGATACTTAAAAAAATATTTTATTTTACAGTAGTTTTTAGATTATTATATATTGTTTACACCTAGTCCAATAATACAGAACTGAAAAGTCTAATGTTGTAATCTAACTGATAGAAAACTATATAGAGATTTGATGCGTATAATTGGTTTAAACACAAAATATACTAAAATCTTTTATATTTGCAATACTAAATTGGGAAACTGTTATGAGGATACAATCAAACTAGAACACTAAATCTCACAACTAATACGTTTATTAACTCAACACATTTCAACAACAAAGTCACCATCTTCAGTGATGCACGAGCTACAATAATCAACCTATAAATTAACTGTTATAGTTTGATTATTGTAGCTCATGCATCACTGAAGATGGCGACTTTTTTCTTGAAACGCATTTAAATTAATAAAAGTATTAGTTGTGAGATTCTGTGTTCAAGTCTTATTCTCTATCAATATATTATCTTCTCACAAGTCAAGGTCAATATTTACCTTTAACTGTTTGAGACTGAATATCAAAAGTATCCATAAAACAGCATACATGTAACATTCATACATAATTTTATAAATAACATTGTGTATATATTTTTCAAATTATAACACGTAACTAATCCTATTATCAATTAATCATCATAAGAAATGTCATCATGTTCACCTAGATTTAAGAAACAGATAGTATTTAAAATATAGAATCAACAGAGAGTTAAAATGGAAGAGAAGAAGGATGGGGCACAAAAATGGACTAATGAATTATTCAGATCTAAACCTAGGAGAAGGCCAGTTGGTTGTGAAGGAGCAGTATTCAGATGAAAATAAAATATTGAAACAATCAACTATTATCAGGGTGTCTAGCAAATTTCCCATATAAAATTCCCGACTTTTCCCGAATATTTTGTCGAAACCAAGTTTATATATTTATGGCTTATCAACACTACAAATACGCTCGTTCGGACTACAAGGGCTGGTTCGCACGAGCGACACGCGGCAGGCAATTCGGCAGTTGCGTCCAGCGGAAGCATTTAGTTAAATCGGAGTTAGTATGAGATCGGTGCTCACGAGCGACAGCGTCACCGCCGCATCCACATGAATCGGCGTCTTGTCAGTACATTAAATTAGATAAAGCAGTTCTAACGCGCAGCAAACGACTGCAGCTCCGTTTAGCAATTGCCGAGGGCGGTGATTTGTTCTGTGAAGTCCAAAATTATTGTTTTCCGGTCGGAAGAATACGACGACCGAATAATATTACTATCGTTAATTTTTAAAAACGCCGGCATTAAAACACAATGTTATATACAACAGCGTATTTCCGCGAAAAATCGATGCCCGAAAACCATTTGTGCCAATTTTATCAACTACCATTGTTCAAATAGGCTACTATTTAAAATACAACGACTAATGTACGCAAAAGAATACGACGCCCGAATATTAATAGCGTTAATTTTATAAAACGCCGGCATTAAAACGCAATGTAATATACAACAGCATATTTCGGCAAAAAAATCGATGCCCAAATACAAATTGTGCCATTTTATCAACTACCATTGTTCAAATACTATTTAAAATACAATGACGAATGTCCGCAAAGAATACGATGCCTGAATATTATTAGAGCTAATTTTATAAAACGCAATGTAATATAGGGTACAACAGCGTATGTCCGCGAAAAAAAAACGATGCTCGAATACAATTTATGAAAATTTTATGAACTAC
>JAGFPH010000134.1:443811-455175 GCA_018207615.1 Philaenus spumarius
TACAATTTATGAAAATTTTATGAACTACTATTGTTGAAATATTATTTAAAATACAATGATGAATGTCCGCAAAGAATGCGACTTCCGAATATTATTAGCGCTAATTTTATAAAACGACGTCATTAAAACTCAATTTAATATAAAACAGCGTGTCAGCGAAAAAACCTATACTCACAAGAAATATAATTTTTTCTTGTTTCTATAAAATACCAGAGTTAAAACTTAATTTAATATACAACCGCTAAGGTCCGCCGAAAAGGTTATATAGATAACACTTGTAAAATTTGGAAAAGCAGAAATTAAATGTCGTTATTTGCAGGAACGAGTTAAAAGTAAAACAAAGGCAATTGTCGGGACTCCCACGGAAAACATAAATCACGGGTAACGTAAATACCGAAAATGTCTAAAATGTTTTACCCGAACTAAAACAAATATAATTACAGTATTATACTTTAGTTAACGATCTATAAAATTTGTAACTTTTCGTCACAGTAGGCACGCTAATTCTATAAATAGACATGTAAGAAACGAATCCATAAGTGGTTGACCTTGAGCCTACTTTACCTTTATCTGTACAAATAACTAAGCACATGAATAGTTGAATTCAAATAAAACAAGAAGTGTTTAATTAACAATGATATAAACTAAACTGAACATCTCTCGATATCGAGTTTCGGCTATTGACTCTCGATATCGATAAAGAAAAAAAAAAGTATGGGTGGTATCGTAAATCAACCCATCACTGCAATGGGAGTTATTATAGATGGATTTAAAGTTAAAGACGGCGACCTATTTTGAGTACTTGTGCGAGAGAGAATGAGATAGTAGCGAGGGAGGGCACACTACTTCCCCTTCCCCCTCGCACTACCACTTTGTCACTTTCAATACTTTCCCGTAATGTGGCAAACTAAACCGGGCACCTTACTGCATAGTTTTTTCTCACCGGCTGGCATTTTTTTCTTGACTGGCTTATTACAAGCCATGTTCCTTACAATGTCCACTCGCGTTATTATTAATTATTGAACGATAATACAATGATTAAGTTAATTATATACAATTACAATAAAACAATGTTAACGGGAATATTAAATTCCCCACCCCTTCTCTCTTTCCTCCACGTTCTTCAAGGTTTGTCGTCATGAGTCATCTCGGTCTTTCACGAAGCTGCTAGCAAGTTGCAACAGTTTTTCAATTTCAAATACTGTAGTTCCAAAACACATTAACGTGACTCAAAACTTCTTTTATTTTCTTGTGATAATTTCATTCTATGGTAATTTTGAAATGTTTAGATTTTTAAAGGTTTGACAACGAAATTCACGGCTTCTTATTCACGGTTTTTTCACAGTACATGAAATTCACGGTTGAGTGGGCACCCGGACAGTACAATATGCATACTGTTTATTATTTCTTTCTTAAAGTGTTTAACACGGACATAAAAAAATGTGAACTGTTCGAAGCGTTCGTTCGTGTGAACAAATTCACCGTAATGTCATACCTAAAAATATAGTAATTTAACTACTTTGAATTATTTAATCATTGCGCATGCGCCCCCAACCACCAAACCGTTGGCATGGTAACGGCCGTCTCGACTTCCAAGAATAATGTACAATAGCCCATATACCTGCTCTGCTTAGCTTCATTTTCATACGCCAAATTGGATTGCTATTAGTTTCGGTTTTAAACAATTTTATGCATTTTCCCGACTTTAAAAAAAAAATTATATGTTAATTCCCGACTGTTTTTCATTTCTATGTTAATTCCCGATTTTCCCGACTGCTAGACACCCTGATTATACAAACTGTTTTCTTTATATTTTATAAAGAAACTATGTTTAAATAACGATGTTAGAAATAATTACTATCACCAAATTGATTACTGTACACAAATTTGTTAATAACATTGCAGCTTAAATGTGTTGGGCACATATAAATATCCAAATAGTAAATATTTAATTCACTGTTTTTAAATTTGAGTTTAGTTAATAAATCTTGTTAATCATCACTAAATCCATGTATTCATTGCAGATTCTTTCAGCATGGTATTTAAATTTATCATATTAGTTCGCAGCACAAAATATTCAATTTACTTTTCTTCATAGTTAATATAATCAAAATGTACTAGCACCTTTTTAAAATTTAAACTAATCAATAATTTAAAGCAAGACAAGTTGCAGTAAAAATTTTAAATGTAAAATAAAAAAAAAAAATTACGAAACAATTAAAATGTCGATGTACTTTGTATGTACAGTAGGACCTCGATTATCGAAGGTAAAAATCGAGAAGGAAAAGTATGGTTAACTGATGAAATCAATAAAAACGTGGTCATAGATGTGAAAAAGGTATCAACTATATTATCAAATGAAAAACTAACGTCCAAATAAAAGTAAAATATAAATACAAAATGATAAAAGGACATACATAGGCTACAGTACATGTTTCAGTTAAAATACTTCTTGAAGAAGTTCATGTTTTCTGATTAACGGAACTCACTCGCTTGTGCGCCGTTTCTATTTTTACACTATTGGTTTTAACTGGTTTACACTGCACATTGTCATAACTCATCGAGTTTGAGTTTTAACGCATGTGTCTGCCACAAATCGAACTTTCAAACTTTTATTTTTTAAATTTTTGACTACCTCGGATAACCTGGAACTCGGTTAGTCGGGGGCTCGGATAACCACGGCTCTACTGTACCTATTTTCAAGCACAAAGTTTAAAGTTGTTTGAAGTACAGGGGCATGTTACATGTTCTTTACCTTATTAGGCTCTGAGAAGCTTCTACTTGATCTACATTTTGTTTAGGTTCAGGATTCCACATTCTAGCTTCTTCTTCTTTAACATCTTCATGCTCAGCATTACCTAATTGGCTGTTTAGTCTACTGTATGCTGAAGAAAGTTTCTAAAAGTAACATTTCATATTAAAAAATCAAAAGAAATAAGGTGAAAATAAATAAGAAACAAAATTATAAGGTGAATCAGACTTAAAACACCCTAATGAAATAACAATAAGTTACCTTATGTGTTAACTCCGCCACATGACTTCTTCCTCATTTCATTATTTACATGTTTCAGAGTTATTACTCATCATCAGAGTTTTCATCACTCTATTAGGTTGTCAATACATTAATAAAATATCCCACAAACACATACATGTTACGCAACACTTAAGATGCGCACTGTATTAATATCCAAGAAGTCACGTGATGGAGTCTACACATCAGGTAACTTATTACTATTTTTACAGTAGTGCCTTGGATACTGAAACAAAAATTAATCATAAATTAAAACAACCTAGTTTACCAATTGAGTAGGAAATGGGATATTAAATAAAAATATAATAATAAGAATTGAAAGAATGTACTGTATGATCAAACATTCAAAAGTAAGTTGAAAATAATAACTGTTTTTTTGGAAATAACTGACAGTCCTCCCTTAAATAAAATAGTGTTTTAAGTATGCCTAAGCCAATAATAATTTCAAATTGGGAAAACAATTTGATTTTAATCCATTTAAAGATGGTTTTATATTAGAATGATGACTTATTAAAAACAAATTTACATAATAACAATTAATTTACGCTATTGAAACTATTTCTGATGTTAGGGTTTGAAATTGTACGAATATGTCATAAGGCAAGACTGTTTAGGACAATTAAAATTGGTTATTTAATTAAGTTTTAAAAATATAAGTTTTAACTAATAAATTTGATAAATATTATAAACCGTGTAATTATTTCATTATAGTAATATTAATTAGATAGTATAAGGCAAATACTTGAGATTTTAAAAATTAAACTGCTTATGGTCTTCCATTCATTGTTAAAATTTACAATGGTGTCCTTTCAGTTAATAAAAAAAAGTAAGAAATTGTTGATAAATCTTTTTTCGAGCAGGAGGTACTTCTTCTTCTTTGCATGTAAATCACACTTCCACACTTTACATATTATATCTATATTTGACCATGTACTAGTATTACATGCTAACTGCATTGTTTTATAAAAGTTAGTTATTATGTACTAATTAAATGATTTTAAATGGAAATTAAGGAAAATGTATCCAACAATTTAATAAGAAATAAATTAACACTGATATGAACACATTTTTATGGTATGCGTATTGGGTGATGTGATTTTCAAACCATGTGTGGCGTATTACCAGTTTTTGTTGTTTAGCTTTAATTGTAAATTTTATGTTATTTACAAGTTGTCAATACTTTTTGTATGGGTATTTTGTAATAATTTAAAAAAGTAGCACACATCATAATTAGGCAAACCTATGTAGTTTGACCTTATGAACTGAAAATAAAACAGCAGGTCAACAAAATGTTTACTTTATCATAAATTTCAGATAACTAATTATGGTAAATGTACGTTATAATATTATATTAGTTACAATAAAAAATTATAAGTACCTACTTAATAATACTTCCCACTGCTTTGGAAGATATGAAAATACAAGAATAACATACAGGAATAATTACAATGGCTACTGAATCTATCGTGACAGATAAACGAATTCATTTCATTATACAAGCTCAAGGTCCGTACGAAACCAGTGAGGTCACGGATCAGCATCTTTAAAGTCTTTGAAAATACATGCAGTACTTCAAATATTTAAAAAATGTTAAGGTTTTTTAAACAGAAGAATTGGTTAAACCCTGTCTAAAACCAATATTTTTATACTATTGGTGGCATTATTTTTCTGTGACCTAAACCACATTTCCTAGAAGAGTTATAGATTACAGAATAGCGTATGATTTTTTATCCATAACGACAATCACTGCTTTGTTTCCCTCTACGTCTACTCTAATAATAAAATGTTACCATGGGGAAACAATAGAACCTCAAAGGAAATCCTGATTAGAGTTCAAACATCTACAATAATTTTATGTAGACAATAATAGCTGTTTTATATCAATAAACAGAAAAAAGTTGCGAATAAAATTAAAATCACATAAATCAAAACATATTCCCCAGTTTTGCTAGGAACATGTATAAATACGTCACAGTATATGACATTAATTAATTATTGCTTAGTAATAATAATCTTTATTATTTTGAGGCGAAGTTAGGACCATTGGGGAAGCTTAGACATTCAACAAAACTTGTATATGCTAACTTAAAGAAAGTAGCAACTACATTATTTCTTTTTAAAATTTTATTTAAATTATTAATCATTTTTATCGTAGTAGGAAGTATATTGTATGGGATATGAATTAGTATTTTTTAAATGTCAAAACAGTATAGGAAAAGAAGTGCTAAATAAATGTCTTCCTTTTAAAAAATCAATACAAATTCCACTCCAGCAAACCAAACTGTATTCTATTATATTATTAGCAATTGCATACAGATGTATCAAAAGAGCAGAAAATGAACGATTCCAATGATTACATGCAGTAGTTTTTTGAGTGTCTTAAAGAATATGAATTTTATTTTTTGCCTCAGTATTATCATCTAACCAAAATGGTATATTAAGCTTAATATTAGAATACCTACTGCCAAATGATGATGCAACTGTCCATCTAAATGTGTTCTTAATTGTTGTGTACTTGTGAAAACATCTGTACATCCAACATGGTAGAATGTGCATTTAATAACCTCTTCCTCACATAATAAATTCTGTAAGAAATACATGTTTTTAATAAAACATAAGAGAAAATTTAAGATATTCGAAATTCAGTATTTTATCCGGAAATACATTTAATTATGAACTTAGCTGTCAACTGGTTATCACATTGTGACAAGGTATCTATAACCGAATCACAATAGGTTGGCTAGTGATGTGACCTTATGCAATTCCCTGACAAAGGATATAAAAGTTTGAAAAAGTATTCAATTTTGTTTTAGTCAATTAGTCAAACTATTACAAATATTTTATTGCACGTCATGGAAATACTGAAAAAGTTAAATAGTGGATAGGTCTACTTTTAAGCTAAATTTAAAGAAGTCGTTATCACTAAATACGAGGTGTTCTTCAAACATTTCTATCATACAAGGCGCAAGTCCACCAAAGGAAACAACGCTGGAATACAATTTCTACTAATTTTATGATTTACCATGTTAAAAGTTATTTTTAAACACAACAGCAGAGGTCCAAGAAAACGATAATATTTGATTATGACTTGTGCTAATTTTTATAATTACCAGCATTAAAATACAATTTAAACAGCACTGGCAAAAGTTTGCGACAGAAAATAACATATGAATACGGTTAGTGCTAATTTTATCAACTGCCAGCATTAAAACATCCAGTTTAAAACATAACAGCAAAAGAAAACTATGTTCGAATACTACTTCCGTTAATTTAGATGAATTACCAGTGTTGAAATGTAAATTAAATCACAATGACAAAAGTTTACGAATGATAGTGATCTTCGATTGGCACAAATTTTATGAGTAATGATACAAATTATTTAATAAATAATGGGGTAGTCTGTGAAACAAAACAACATCCGAATACGATTTTTACTAACTTTATAAAATACTATGTTAAAAAGTAATTTAAAAGACAATGGCGAAAAAAAGGCATTAGATTACAATTTTACTGTAATTTTAAGAAATACCAGTATTAAAACGTAAATTAAATCAGATCTATGAAAGTCTGATAAATGAAAACGATTTGTTGGGTCGTTTTTATTTTCTTCTGTTTTTGCTAAAAACCCAAATGATCAGAAAATTTTAGAGCCGGTGATTTGAGCATTCAGGATGATTATTATATTACTATAATCTCATAAGATTCTAGTTGATCTGAAATTGGTACTTTAACCAAAATTCTCTGACTTTTCTCAGGTCTCCCAATTTTCCTGGTCCTAGCCACCCTGCCACTTTACTTTCTGTTCAATTTACCCAGTCACAACTAGTCTTTAGGTTTTGAAATTATGTCTAATGAAATAACCCATTTCAATCGTTATATTGATGTAATGCTTTATTGGATACGTGACTTACTTATTTGCCGTTACCTGTGATTTCTGAACCTGAGTAGAATTTAACAATTAGAAAGTTAAGAAAGATAAGTTTATTTTATCTGCAGAATGATCAACAAATAAAAATTAGTTAAAGTTTATAAGAAAGTAGTAGATTGATTAATGTTTCAGAATAATGGATGGCGACATGAGTTTATAGTATAGTATTGCAACAGGTTTCAATACAGAAGTGTTGGTTGATGTTGGAAGCTTGTGAATTGGAGGGTTGTAGCAATAACGTTTTTTTTTCTGCTCTGGTTAAAGTGTTGCACTTATACAGGACGGTCATTTTTTATGAGAAAGTCTTTCATGTTTGTAAAGTCCCTTCTGTGTGTAGTGGAAAGAAGGGAGAGAACATTGCCCTTTATCAAAATGATGTAAGCAATATCTCACCTGATGACATTCAGCAATATGTTTTTCTGCCTCAATTAGAGCAAGCTGTTGTGTACAGTCTTCTACAGGACAGTTCACCTTCTGTTGAGCAATTTCACGTCGTGTGTAGTTGTCTGGGAACAGATCACTATGCAGAGACAATGCCTGACCATCAATGGGACAGCTGCCATCGTCGTGCCTGTTTAATAAAATGTATTCATAAAAAAATTTGATTTATCAATTTCACATGGGTTAAACTAATTAAAATTGTTTAATAACTAGAATGTATTTTGTAATAAAATAAACCTTTGTTTAAATAAGTAATATTACAAATATTTAAGCAATAAAGAGATAACTAACTTTATACATTATCTCGTAACTGATAAAAACAAAGTTTACGTATCAAAGCTATTGCTCCTCTAAGCTTGATATAAAATGGGGTGTCTATATTTCTTCATTGGTGTACATTATTTGTATGTACTTTTACATTAAGTTGTAAAAACTTGTATTATTAATGCTAGTAAGATTTTGGTGAAGATCCATTATAATTAGATAGACATTCTTGTTGCTTTTCACATATCTTTATTGACCCAACCAAGATTTCATTAGTTGTGAAGGTATCTTACTAACTAAAGAAACAATAATTGAATACAAGTTCGAGAAAGTTTCCCAAAAGCTATTAGATTAAGGTTAAGGGAAAGAGAGGATCGAAAGACCTTACAATTATGACTCAGACAACTTTCCCCACTCAACAGTATTTTTATCAACATTCAGTGGGCTTGTTATGAAGAACTATTGTATCTTATGTCTGCAATCTACCTTCAAAAATGTAGCTGACACAACATAAGACTGTACAGCCTAGTAAAAAATTGTGGGAAATATAAAGTGCACTTTTTTTATTTGACTACAATATTTGTGTTAAAAAAGAACTTTATAACAAAAGTGTTTCTATGTTAAACTCTAATTTAAAAATAAATAATACACCAGTGGAAATGTTTTCATCTCCTTTTACAGATGTTAAATAGTGTAAGTTGCTAGTGGTAAATGGAAAAGATAAGAGTTGTAGCTTCAAACAACTATTATGTAGAACAGCAACTGAAATAATTCGACCACGCAGCTGAACCGCAGAAGTGAGTTGGGCGAATTTCTAAAATTAAGTTTATATGTTTTAGGGTTTCAACCAACTATTTGGGAAATTGTAGTTGCCGTGTACGAAATATATTAGTAGAATTTGTTTGAATCGAATCCTCCAGCTTCGACTCACGAGCTCCATTGTTCGCTTTGTGAGTTTGCACCTCGACCTTGCGGTCTCGCATTATGGCTGCCTCGCTTTGCTCGCAGTGAACTCGGCAGTCAGCCTCGAATCTGAATGTGGCCCCACTGTAAAATCCCCAACATCGATTTGAACCGGGTAATTTTTTGTTATTTTACATTTTGATTGATTTTGGAGGAACGAAGCGAGCTATAAGGTCGTATAAAAAACAAAATGTGCAGAATAATATCCTACATTTATTTGGGTTATGTAAAACTCTAAAAAAGTTTCATTCAAGTATCAAAAATCTTAAAAAACAATTACTTCTGGTCAAAAAACATGCTTCCGGTTCTTGGATTTTTTTGGATAATGAACTCGTTCGAGCGACATAGAAAACTATCGTGTGTACCTAATCTGACTTAAGAAATGTGACCATTAGAGTGCATATATATACATAAAATTTCTAATAACAAAACAAAACGTGTTCTGGAGACCATTATCGGTGCTCATTTATCCATTTACCGGTGCTCCCGACCTTAGACCTTAGATGGCTATTGCAGTGACCCTTATGGTAAATACCGCCATCTACACTAGACGCTGCCATCCCTAGTGAAGAAGAGTTGTGCCATATAAAGCGTTTCTAGAACATACTTTATATGCTTTTATTGACTTTAGATACTCTTAAAATTCACATTTAATGTTTGTAAAAACTATTCAAATACTCACATTTGCAAACAAAATAGCAAGGATTAATAACATTTAAAGTTTTCAACTGCAATGATTATTTTTATAAGTGTTTAAACTTCTCACTTTCTACAGTAATATTAGCCTATATTCCCATTAAATTGATTACTGTTTACTCTTAAAATCTCAAAGAATAATTTTAATAATTTATTGTTGGTTAAATTCTTACTTTAACCATTTATGGATACAATCTTCACAAAACCTATGTCCACATGTTGTCAGCACAGGATTTCTCAAACAATTAAGGCAGATAGGACACTCAAACCTCGGCTCAACAACTTGTAATTTTCCATTTTCAATTGATTTTTCTTCAGATTTCTGAAAAAAAGATATCCATTAATTTAAAACTATAACTAATCACATACATATTAATTAATAATTACTAATAATATTTTTGTTGTGTTACGGTAGGTATACCTTAACCTAAGTATAAAGGTTAAATTTAGAAAATACATTTTGGTTGCATTTTAGAAGTTACAATTTTTATTAGGAAGGGATGATTGACCATGTATAAAGTTAAATCTCAAAACATTACATCATGTTGATTGCTGGCATACAAAATTTAAATGATTTGGGTTTTTCCAAATGTCAAGTTTGTTATACATTCAGTGTTGGTGTTTTGCCTAATTGCTAGTCTTTATTTTTTGTTAAAAAAGCAAAATAAGATAACCTTTATAAAAATATAAGATTCCAACATAACATGGCGGGAAAGGTAGGTGAGAAATAGTAGGCCTACCTACTGTCATATCCACAAGTAGTTTTAAGCTACAAACAAATTTTAATGAAAAGGTATATTTTACATCCTGCCTTTTAAAAACCAAATAATTATATTAAATTTCTTTTAACTTTTTAAATAATCTGCATTAAAGTCAACTCTTTATTTATTTAATTAAGCTTTTGTAGACTATAATTGATTACATATAACTTGTTTATAACAAGTTATTTTATCAAGTTGTTTATAACTTGATTATATGACTACTCAAAATAGTCAACCAAAATCAGAAAAATTTGCATAGAGTTCAAAATTTATAGACATTTAAATTAACATTTTAAATGAAATGTCAAAAATCCCCATCAACCTGTATTTAATCCACTCCCAACATAAAAAAAAAAATATTTTCACAAATATCTCTTAAGCGATAAGTGTTAGGCCTACTGTGAAAATTTAGTGTGGATGAAGTAAGAGCATTTCCATGGTTATTAAGTAATAAGTGTGTACTAATTCAGAAATCAGGCAAATTCCATCCAGTTTAGTTTTTTGTGATATATATAGCTTAATTATTGATATAGGTTTGTATTTTTGATAAACCATGTGCATTTTAGTGCGGATTCTCCGACCTAGTTCCTAGTCAATATTTATAACTTTAATCCCCAGGTGAGGGTGAGACATAGTAAAATTTCATAGCAAATTGAAAAGTTCACCATAAAGATGCATACACAATAAGCTGATTAGTCGTGTTGACATGTCAGCTAACGTGTTATGAAAAAAATTACACCAATATTTTAAATAGGAGCGTGCATACTACTCTGACGTGTCGTGCTGTTATAGGCCTACAACACGCTTCCTGATGCGTCAGCTCCAAATATAGATTCCCATATTTTGTCAGAAGGCGTCAGGCCATCAGCTACAAATATGGAAGAAGAGATAGAGCATGTGAAGAAATACCCTACTTTATTCGACCATTGTGAAAAAGATTATAAAAATAAATATGCACCCAATGAAGTATCATGGAAATATCAGGTAATATTTACTAATTAATTGCAAAGTTAGGCCGTTTGATTGCTTTAACCATACAGTAGAGTCCCGCTATTCCGAACTAATTGGGACCGAACACTGTTCGGTTTAACAGGAATTTGGAATAGACACATTTAATTAATAATATCAACATATTGACTTGTTAAGGCGTATCTTGACGCAGCAAATGCTCTTGACCTCGCCTTATGCTACATCGAACAACACACTTCATCTACACCAAATGATGTTATGTTCATGCGGTGATGGCAGAACATTGCATCCTCAAGTTGATGGTGTAAACT
>JAGFPH010000134.1:470175-515899 GCA_018207615.1 Philaenus spumarius
AAAATGGATAATAAACGTCGAAAAACGAGCGAATTGTGGAATTTTTTCAAAGTTCGAGCAAAGATTCAGCAACATGCAATATATGTAAATGTAAGTTACGGTATCATTTAAGGGAACTGTATCAAATTTAAAAAACAACATCCACCGGCACTGCTGGCGAGTGACGTAATAATGCGGTTACATTTACTGAGATATTTTGATGTACCCCTGAAAGTAACTGTGGTTACTTGTAACCGATATTTCTTTGTAACTGTAACGGAAGTAACGGTTACTTGAAAGTAACCGATAGTCCCATCTCCAACTCAAGGTAAGTAAGTATCAGAGATAATAATGGTAAGTATGCAATACAGCAGTGCTGCCGGATTGAAAGCTAGAAATTAATTATAAGGAGACGGGGTGAAAATGATGTGGAATGCAACAATTATTATAGTACATTTAAATTCTTTCAAACAATAAGGTTCTATAAAGTAAAAATAGAAATTGTTGTTTTTGTTGTGAATTGTATCAATCTTATTTTTGTATTGTATAACCAAAATAATTATTAATTTATTTTTATTTAAAAAACTTTAAGCTTGACAAGTAAGAAGGAATTATTTTAAAATAATAATAAAAATACACGAATTCTCACAGACATAAGCATACACTATTATGTAAAATATTCGCATATTTTTAGATTTAAAACTCATTTTACTTAATACAATTCTGGCAGTTTCATTTTCTTCCGGTCGCTTGATAAAAATAAAAAGCAATTCAAAATTACTTTCACCTTGTCTGAAAATGTGTTTACATGCACAGACAAATTTAGTTTTTATATTTCAGTTTATAGTTTTATATTATTACACATAGTATACTATAGTAAATTGTGTGGATAGGTCTTTATTCTTTATAGAGCTATGCAAAGGGACACTTACGTTACGTCTTTGAGTCGCTAGACGCTCGTGGGATTTCATAAATTTTATTTTTTATTATGGTTGTGCGTTGTGGGTGGGAATTTAGGAATGTTTAGTAAGGTTATGTTATTGTTTTTAAAAATATGAAATCGTTATTATAAATTAAATACAAAAAGTTAATTATTTTTAAAACTAGTCGTGTAATGAAACTAAAACCGAATAAGTGATGTATTGACGGATTATTAGAGGAATTCCAAAACTAATTGTTATTGCATTAAAATGACTGTATTGCAGTTTTTGAAATTGAAAAGGGCTGAAATATTACCAAAAAAATATAGATTTAGATGGTCATATTCAACTGTTTCAAACAAGAAGAATTTTAACAAGTAGGCCTAATTATTATGGGTTAAATTAGATAAGACAATTTTACTTCAGGTTTTTTGTTTCTTTCAGATAAGGATAAATTACTGTATAAATAATAAAATTACAAAAAAAGTTTAAGTCAAAAGTCATCATAATCAATGATGGTTAATCAACAAAAAAATAAGGATAATTGTTTACAAAAAAAGGTTCCCAAGATGGGTAAAATTTGCAACACTCCTCCTTACTATACAGCCATAGGCATCACGCCGGGGTGGGGGGGGGGGGGGGGGCACTGGGGGCATGTGCCACCCCAACATATACATTTAATATTAGTTTATGTTTGTGGCGATGTCACAAATAATAAATTTCTACTATTTTGTAAAGTTCTTTTTCTTTTTATAAGTCATTTATATCAAGAATGTTTTAACTATGTTGTTTATTTTACCTTATTAAGGTTAACATTAAAATTATTTTCCAATGTAATCGTTGTTACATTTACTTATTAAGAGATACATCATTTGGCTAAACGAACGGACTGAATGAAGTAGCTTAGTCTACGCCATTTTATTCTTTAACTCGTTGAAGTTTGGTAATCCTGTAACTAGTTTTCAAAAAACCCTAGTTCGAAGATTTTCAAAACAAACTGAAAGAAGGCTTATGCTCAATTAATGTAACATAAAAATGTTTGTATAAAATGTAAGAATTGTAGCAACAATGTTTAATTATGAAACTTAGTTTGTCTTTAATGTTATTTTTAATTGTAAAAAATTAAAAATTCTATCAAATTTGTATACTTACAGAGTTTACGTACAACCAATGATAATTGCTTAGTAGCCTATTACTTTCCCCAAAGGATATGTATTGTGTATATTTTCAGAATAAAGGTTCTTTGATTTTTTATACGAAAAAACCATATGGTACTTGCAACGAGTTTTATTTTCTTATACAAATTATACATAGGCTACACATAATTGATTTTAACCGATACTCCCATAAATTCATTTAGTATTTATGCATAGTAAAATAATTTATTTCAATTGAACGATTTATTAAAATTTTACTCATTTGAAATACGTTGAATCAAGAAAACTGCAAGAAAGTGAGCCCTAGACTGTCTCAATCCTAATTTTAAATGCATTGTTCATAAGGGAAAAGATAACATAACGCAGATTTTCCGGTCCGATGGTCGAAGGTATTTTTGTTCCGTGGAGAAGGGTCGGGGTTCAACTGGTCCGAAGGGCAGTAGGCAGGTAGTTGTGGGATTTCCTGACAAGGTTGCTAACCCCCATCCCCCAACCAGTAGATTTATCTTAATCTCAGACTCAGTTCTCTTACAGTCGCAGCGAAGTGTAGAACTAAGGTTTAGTGCGGTGCAATGTATTCTATGTTCAGTGAGAGGAGATTTAAATTAGTAGTTTATAAGGGGTTTAAATAGTCAAAGGGTGGCAAGACACAATCTGGTCAGAAGTGGCGATGTTCAAGAAGGAAAGGATGTTCGGCGAATCTATTCACGGATTGTGTGGGTGAAATTTTGTTATAGATAGTGTACATAGCCACGAACCGTGTTCCAACCTAAGTAGGAATACATTTCTACATATTAAGTTACTGAAACCACCTGCAAAATTAATCAGAACAGAGATTGCGTCTGCTCCCGATCACTGACAATATCACCCCGAGACGATGTCACATGCATAAAAAAAACTTAAGCAATGCTGAAAGAAGAAACTTTTATCTTTTTCTGAAATGTGCATCAGAGACCTAACCTATTCAATTATTTATTCAATTATTTTAAAGGTGATATTGCTTTAATGAAATAATGATCTTTAATGATGGGTAGAACTGTCATAAGTTGAAATTTTGTTTTGATATTGTACCGTCGGGCCAGTTTTCCTCAGCCCTGCGCTAACCGTCGAACTATTTCAACTCTAAAATATTGACCGTCGGACCAGTTTATCCATTCCCGATATTCCTTCAACTGTCAATGGTTCAAAATTAAAATTGTAATGTAAAACACTGTTTTCCACTATCAATAACCAAATTTGTTTGATCCTGGCAATGTTACTTATTAAAGTTATACTTCTTTGCGCCCGTTGTAATCGGGATGGGGTGTCGGTCAAGAAACCACGACACGCGTTAGGAGTAAAATCCGGAAAGTGCCTTTTTATACCTTTTCTCTACAAGAGATACCTTAAGAGTCTCGGTGGGTGAGTGGTTAACGCACTCGACTTCCATGCTTGAATCCCTGGTTCGATCCCCGGCTAGGAAATTTTTTTTTTTAAATTATAGGATAGTGTACGAATATACGAATGGCCAAAGAAGGATAACTTCCACCGTCTGGTCCTACGCAGACCCAATTTTTTTTTGTCTCCTCCAAACAAACTTTTGGATCAGCCGTTGACCGGTCGGTTGTGCCCCTCCCCCCAAAACAATAGTCAACGCGACGCCTATTTATACAGCAAATATATTTCAACAAAATTCAATGGATCAAATTGTTAAAATAAACTGACCTCAAGGCCTGTTAAATTTATGTGAATTAATATTTCACGAAGTTTCTACACAACATGGTAAAATTACACAATTGCAATATACTAAAAATTCTAACGCATTTCCCAACTGAGAGTCAGTTACTTTAGTTTTAAATTTATCACAAAAACAAACTTAATAAGATACATATGGGTTACATAATGCAACAAAACAGTAAATTTTCATTTTTCAGTAGACTCTAAACGATAAATACGGTACTAATAAAAAGGTCCGGCCAAATTGTTATCGTTTACGTTATTATAAACCCCTGTTTTAGCGTCAATAAATATTTCATATTTTGTTTGTGGTAGCCTAAACTGGATTGTTTTAAACGATAATTACATTTTCTCTGAAGCTGTCGTACAATCCTTGTGTTTTTCATCAATCTTATACCGTGACAGCCGTTTCAACTATTTATTCAGTCATTGTTAAATGTTGCGGTTCGCGCACTCGGAACGTTGTTATAAACATTAATTTAAACCACTACACATAATTACATATATACAAAAGACACTACAATGTACATTGAACACATATAAATTAACATTTAACATCGACGGTGTGAAAATCATCAGTACGTGCTACTTGCGTTGAGTTTAAACTCGTACTCGTACATTAAAATAAATATTTTAACCATTCGGTTGTAACGTCATAAATCTACAAAATATCAGTGCCAAACTTTGAATTTAGTTTTCTCGGAACTTGAAAAATGTTAGAATTCCCCCTTTCTTTTGAGGTAGGCTGAATATTTTCTCCCTCTTCAAAATCAAACCGCGAAATAAACAAACTACGTATTTTTTCATACGTAAAATGTAACTGGGCTGGTCCCATTAAAGACGGTAGAGAGGGGGGTTCCACTACAAGCAACACTAACTCTCCCACCCCTCCTAAGGAACAATTCCCATGCTAAGCAGTGTCAGTTGTGTGCTGTGTGTAACTAAACCCATGACCTTGCTGGGAAAGAGTTCGGACAATACAAAAGCGCAGCGAGACTCAATCGTATAGCCTAGCGATTTACGTAGTTTTGTGAACAGGCAGTTGTCCCCCTCTCCCCCACAGTAATGTTGACACTTTAAAATTGTTGCGTGTTTTTTAATACAGTAAGTTAATGTTTTAATACGTATTATAATTTTAGTGCTTTTGTAATATAGTTTGTTAATACACATTACATAGTAGGCTATTTACTCATTAAAACTGTACATATTAACCAATGTTACCTAATTTATAATTGTAGGTCACCTTAGCTCCAATTAGCTCGCATTATCGGGACCCTATTGCACATTAAAAGAAAAGTATAGGCTACTGTTTTTCTTTTGAATAAAGATCATGAATAATGTTGCCAATAACAGTAATCCTGTATAGTTGTTTGTCCTTTCACTCAAGGTAACAAAAATACGATTTCCTCTTAGTACATCTTTATAACGTCACTCGGATGTAGCGTCATCATTCGTTCGGTTATTTTGTTGACGCTATAACCAAATTCAACTGTATTTACAGTTAACAAAACTACTAAACTACATCATAAAATTGACAAATCCTAACCTTTCTAGTTTGAACTCACACACAATTCAATCAATTAGAATGTACTTAGGTTGGCAGCACTACGCTCTTTCCTATAAAAACAGGTTGTCGTCTGCAATAAGGTAGTAGCAGGGATCTAATATTTACTAAAGCATTCTGTTGAAATTTAAAATACACCTCTATAATTATTTTGATGAATTTGTAAACATAGATTTGGTACCATTACTTATTTTTCCTAAAAACGTGATCTGCAATTATTTAAAAGCGAGATGTATTCTGAACTCAAGCACTCGGTGTCAAATGGATTTATCCTTTCTCTTCAAGATGAAATAATTTATAAGCACCACATTCATTTAAAGCAACTCTGCATCCATCCTTGAGATGACATTTGCAGTGTCAAAGTGACTCTCACTCACTTCCTACTTAGAGTACTCCGCCCCTACCTACTTTTTTTGTTCGGCGTAGGCCTATTTAATATTTATTTTAGTCACTTTGACATTTCATAGTACTTTGTTAAATCCTTTTTGTAATTTTCATATGCAAATCACTTGTAAATGTAATGGTTTATTTCTTTCCGTTGTGGTTCGGAATTGTAGGTAGCTAGCTGCTCAGTTTCTGGTTTTCTGATTTTTAAACCACTTTTGAGTAGTTTTATTCTTTGAAAGTAATTTAATGTTTGAAATTGTTCAGTTAATAAAAAAAAGTGAATGTGTGCTTAAGACCACACGGGAGGGTGTAAACTTTTTAACATAACTTACGAAATGAGGAAGCACAATGTACATTTCAGAGGTACTACCACGTTAATTATACATTGTGTTAACGTTAACGGGTTAAGCCTATGACGTATTACTATCTGTTACACTTATATACCTAACTCAAATATACTAAACTAGCAATGCGTTTGTGGCCTAACCGGTTAAGATGCTAGTCTATGGTGATGGACTGTGGTGGTTCGAATCTCGGCAAGACCAAAACTTTTTCAAACTGTCCGAATAGAGAGTTTCAGAAAATGTGTTACTGAATAGAGCGTTTTATGATAGAGCGTTTCATAAAATGCGTAACAGAATAGAGCGTTTTACAATAGATCGTTTCAGAAAATGTGTGACGGTAAAATCCGATTCACCCGCCAGCAAACATTGCGCCGAGGTGCGCCAATAGAAGTTTACACTTCAAAAACAATGGGAAACTAAATTCAGATTATTGTGTACTCACATTGAAACCTTTGTTCTGCAACAATTAAAACATCTGCTTGAAAAGACATTTAGTTTTGCCATGGTGTAATACTAAACAACAAAATATGGTTATCGTTTTTTAATCACTCAAGACAATTTATTGAAGGTGAATACCATTCTTTTGAGCTCAATTTCCTGATACATTGTCCCTTTTTATCCTAATCAGGATTTCTGAAAGGCCTTGTTATTTTTTACGTTTATTCAATTAACAGTCTATTAATTGACTTCTTGAAATACTTAAAAAATTTATATGTTCAAAATTAGCTTTCTCATTAATATTGTTTTCAAAATACCAAATTATGAATGTCTAATTGTAAGCAATACTAAATAGCATGTTTAGTAGTAGACAGTTTAAATAATTGTTTTTTGTTGAATTGAGTTATTCACTTTAAACTACGAGTCTTGTCCAGAAAGTAAGTACCGTTTTGGAAAAAAAATATATAGACAATTTTTTTTTCAACAAAATTTTTTTCTACAAGAAAGAGGATATCTTAAACTATTTTTCTACATAGTTTCCAATATAGTTTAGACATTTGTCGTAGCGAGGAACCAACTTTTCTATACCCTCTTCATAGAAAGATGCCGCCATTGACGAGAGCCATTGCCGAACACCATCTTCAGCGTCGTCATCACTGTCAAAGCGGCGCCCTCCGAAATCCCGCTTGAAGTGCAAAACAAGTGGAAATCAGAAGATGCCAGATCAGGGCTGTACGGCAGATGGTCAAATTGCTCCCAACCAAATTCTTGAATAAGGTTTTGAGTGGCACCAGCAGAATGGGGACGTGCGTTGTCATGGATCAACATTTTTCAACACAATGCCTTCACTAAGCATTCCATGTCTTTTGTTCTGAATCGCACGCCGAAGTTTTCTTCTCAGTGTTTCACAATAAAGTTCCGCATTGATTGTTTCCCCTCTGGGTAGAAAATCAACAAGCAGAATGCCCTTTCTGTCCCAGAACACAGTGCACATGATTTTTCTTGTCGACAAAGTTGTTTTGAACTTTTGTTTCTTGGGGGATCGTGAGTGTCTCCACTCCATTGACTGTTGTTTGGACTCTGGAGTGACATGACAAACCCAAGTTCATCACCTGTAACAATCTTGTTTAAGAATTCGTCTCCTTGATCACTGTAACGGGTGAGAAAAGTCAATGCACTGCCAAGTCGCTTCTTTTTGTGTTTTCGGAACCCAACGGGAACATAACTTGCGATAATTCAAGCGATTAACCATAATCTCATGTAAAAGAGATTTTGAAATATGTGGGAATTCATCAGAAAGCATTCTTATGGTGAAACGTCTGTTTCCACGAATTTTCTCATTAACTTTTTCAACCAATTCATCGCTCACAACCGATGGCCGCCCGCTGCGAGCCTCGTCATGAACATTAGTTCGCCCATCACTGAATTGCCGAACCCATTTTCTTACCACACCATCACTGATAACTTTTTGTCCATAGACTTCTGTAAGTTGGCGATGAATTTCAGCAGGTTTCATGTTCCTTGCGTTCAAAAATCGTATTACAGAACGCACTTCACAGTCCGCGGGATCAGAAATTGTTTTAAACATTTTGAGTGCACACTAACTAATGTTAGTAAACACAATAAAAGTTTGCCGTAATTGCGTCAGCTGTTCAACAATGTTCCAAGGAGACTAGAGCGCATGCGCGGAACATCGTCACTAGCGCTGTGCCGGCGGTAGAACGAAACGGTACTTACTTTCTGGACAAGCCTCGTATATTAATTGGCTCAGCAAATCCTGTGTTTATAAGTTATTATTTGTTGAGTTATACCTTGACAATAATATATTTAGAACTAGGTATTTAAAAAATATGTCAAAATTATTTGAATTTGGGGACATTAATGTCTAATTAAATAATTCGACCACGCAGCTGAACCGCTGACGTGAGTTGAGCAAATTTCCAAAATTAAGTTTATATGCCTATGTTTTACAGTTTCAACCAACAATTTGGGAAATAGGCCTACTCACAAAGGCGTTGATCAGCTGTCTGTGTGTACGCAATATATTAGTAGAATTTGTTTCCTCCTAGTGGCCTCGCGAGTTTGAATCACTTGGCTTTGAACTGGGTACTGTTATGGTATTTTACGTTTTTGTCGATTTTGGGGGAACCAAGCAAGCTATAAGGTCGCGTACAAAAACAAAATGCTCAGAATAACATCCTACATTTATATTGTTAGAAAAAGCTCTAAAAAAATTTCATTCTCGTAGTAAAAATCTCAAAAAATAGTTACTTCCGGTCAAAAAATGTACTTCCGGTTGTTGGATTTTTTTGGCTAACGAACTCCTCCGAGCCACATAGACAACCAACACGTGCACAAAATTTGGACCAAATCGGACTTAAAATGCGGCCGCTAGAGTGCGAACACATATATACATATATATATGAAATTTTTTACACCACAAAACGTGTTCTGGGGACCATGATCGGTGCTCATTTGCTACTCCCGACCTTGGGTCTCACCATAAGGGCCACTGCAATAGCTCATTTTTCCTATGGAAATTCGCTAATAAAATGCTTGTTGATTGTCTAGGTTGAAATTTAATATGCACGTGTTCTGTTTTCAATTTTCTGAATGGAAAATTTAAGGAATGCAAGTTAAACTCACACATTCCTTATTTAATTGCAGAAAAGAGTGGAAGGGTGTTGTTGGTTTGGAAATTCATGCTCAGATAAACACAGCTTCAAAATTATTTTCTGGAGCTAATACCAGCTATGGAGCTCCAGTGAATTCGAATGTATCATTATTTGATGCAGCAATTCCAGGAACCTTGCCGGTAACTGTAAACCTACTCAAACAAAAATCTAACTTAGAAAACTTTTCCAGATTAACTAATTTTATAAAAAACTAACTTAGATAATAACTTCACAAAATTTATAAATTTGACAAGATAGCCATTGCTCTTTATTGAAACAAAGATATTAGAGAACAGGCTTAATTGTCCATGTACCTATCAAATTTAAAATCTGGATGTACAATATTGCTTTATTTTCAGAAAGCGAATGGTGATTTTATTGTGTAATTAAGCATTTTAAGTTACTACTATTGGTCTGTGTTATTACTAAAAATAAATTTGTAGAATAAAAAAAATTCCCTTCCATCAGAAATCATTACTAGAAGAAGTTGTATATTAATATTATGTGTATTACTGTTATTACAGGTATTAAACCAAGCTTGTGTAGAATCAGGAGTATTAACAGCCTTAGCTCTCTCTTGTAAAGTAAATCCAGTTTCATGGTTTGATCGGAAACACTACTTTTATGCAGATCTACCAGTAAGTTGGAGCTTTTACTTGTGGGTCTGTTTGAGTATTATGTGAATAAGACCATTTATTATTGAACTTATACTGCAGTAGTTGTAATCAGTGGTAAGACATAATAAAGTTGAATATAAATAATAACATTACAATTTTTACAGGCAGGTTACCAAATAACTCAACAGAGAGCACCTCTTGCAAATAATGGCATTCTCAACTTCCATGTGTTTACACCAGGAGTCAATAAAAAACCTTATGCTAAGAGCTCCGTAATTCAGCAGATTCAGTTGGAGCAGGACAGTGGGAAATCTTTACATGATGATATTGCTCAAAAGTAATGAGATATGGTATTTTTGTTTGAGATAATATATTAAATATCAGTAATTATATTGATTAAATTAAACTGTAAAACCTTTAAACTATACAGAACGTACAGAAGTAGACCGTTGTAATTCTGATAACATATACTATATTCAAATACATAATATATTAGATATTTAACATTACTTAGTATGCCCAGCATTTAAAATTGACCTATTAAATAAGTGACTTCAAACAAGTTATTGTACAGTTTGGAAAGCATTTTCATTTTCAGGCTGACAATGATATGTTATTAAATGCAGATGTGAATGCTTAATAATGTAGAAGATTCCATTTCTCATATTACCCAATAGTAACTATGCTGATGTTTTTGAGGCTGCTACTTTCTCTTATAATCACAATAAAATTTGATAATAATCGGAATATTTTATTATAAAAATTGGATTAAATAACAACAAGAATAGAATGTAGTAATAAAAACATTTATTACTAAGCACTGGTGAATAAACACAGTTATATATTATAGTACAAACCACTTTAAGGAACATACGGATACTTTTCTCATTTGTTCTAATTTTAATTGCCCAGTCTTTGCATTTAAAAAAAATCTTTTTATAAACAATTGCATCAGACTAGTCAGATTACAATAGTAATAAATTCATATCCAGGGGTTTACTGGTGTCGGAAAGCCGTTCCGGTACTGCTTTTAATTATTTTTTTAACGTTTTGTTTTAACGTTAAACTGGACAATCCACTCCATCAATCACATTCGTTCAACACTCGGTTCAGAATTTTACGTCTTCCAATCGCCTAGTAAATCGAAAAATCTCAAGATATCCCCACACTACAGTGCGTTGCGACCATGATAGCCAACTACATTGTCCCTCAGCTCGGAATCGAAATGGGACAACTTGGGAGCACCAGACACCTTTTTGCCAGGCTCGCGACATGTCTTTGATGTTCGACGAGCGCTGCGAACGATTACAAATAAGAGCCCGATGATTCATAAAGTTTAAAAACCAGCAATGCTTAAACTTTTATATTATTAACTTTTTTGGCATAAGGCATAAAGGTTATTGACAAAATAAGAGACATTTTGCCAAGTTTCTGCTTAAAATAGTATGTCTCTAAAATTTGCTATATGTGCTATACAGTATACAAGTACAAAAATAGTTACATATATGCCTACACATGTGTACTTTTCTTATAAAAGTAAGCATATTATCTTTACCCTTAAACTCACCAAAGATATGTAAAGTAAGAGTTTTAGAAGTGAAAATTTCAAAATTTTTCCTGGACTACCCCGGACCCCCCTTTTGGTTAATTCCGGTCAGTTACGGCAACGTTCCGGTACTGAAATAATTATGAGTAAACCCCTGTTCATATCCAAGTGTACATGTCCACATCAGTTAAAAAATCTTCTATACTATTAAATAAATAAAAATATATAATAACTAATTCCTGTGAACTATAGCAAAAAGTAAGTAGGCCTAACAGTAAATGTTAAATTTGACGGACTAATTGGGGTTAAGTGATATATGTTGTATACGAAAGTCCGTTAAATCAGAAATCATTGAAGTATGACATAAATAGACCACATTTAACATGTACCTCTCTCTCTCTCCACTTCTTATTTAAGGGGAAGACAGAAACAAGTATTTCACTCGTTCCTCAAGCTGCACAACCAGACAGACAAGTTCATTCACAATTCCAAGTACAGTAAACTCTCGATTATCTGTGGGCGGTTTATGCGCTTTGCGGATTATCATTAAAAACATTTTACATTAAAAAAAGAGAAAAATACACAAAAACAAGTTCTTACTAAATCTTTAGCTAAACTTCAGTTACAGATAAAGAAGAAGTGCTCTAACACGAAACAAAAGCGGTTGACCGATTTTTTGTAAAAAACTAAACAAAAAGTCCTGTAAATACAATAATGTACATGATATAGTTTTATTTTTTTTTCACGTAAGTGCTTTTAATATACAATAAACTGATTTAAAGCACTTTTGTGTTGTTTTTCACCTTCGGCCATTGTTTTGCCGCTATTGGCAATTTTGCAGATTATCAGCGAAATTCGATTATCCGGGGTATCCACGCCAGTCAATTCCGCGGATAATTGGGAGTTTACTGTAATGTCAAACCTAATTCCAGTTCCCATTATGAAAAGGGCGGAAACAAATATTTCTGGATTACTCATTGCTCACATTGTTCAGTAAATAAACTTGCCCAGTTTGTTACTGGTGTTATTTTTGTTTGGTTCTTAGATTTCTTGGGAACAACAACATAATTCAAACAACACTGTTTAAAAAAAACCATTTTTGTTTCTGACATTAAAAATACATTTAAATAATAACAGTAGTTCAAAAATTTTAAAATCATTAATTAATGATTCTTTGTAGAATAGGAAGTGCATTAAGTGGCAGAATTAGGCGTGTCCTGTAAAGTCAAACATCGTGAACACGCCAGCGCTGTCAACACAGCAACGTGGATCCCATTAGCTGGGTTACAAAGCTAGTTCTGAACTAGTCCGTTAAATCAAGCATTCACTCTACACTAAGTAATAAGTCTGATTAATTTCATTAAAACAATAAATTTAAAACAAAACAAACTTCTCTGAAGTATGGATGTTAAATTTTATTATTAGTTTTTCAGACAATTGCCATCATTTGTGTGTTAAAAAATCAATGCATGAAATTTCGGGAATATTAATCAACTTCCGTTATCAATTGTCTCCCGTTATAAAAAAAAAACTTGACTAACACACTAAAGCAGAAAGCGATAAAACTATACCTAATGTAACAACAATAAATAGATAGATTTAACTAATACTATAAATTGTAACTTTAAATTAATTGTACAATACAACACAATTATATTAAGGCTCGGCAGGAGTGAAAAAATATTTCTGAGTTGACCGCAGCTCTCCAAGTGGCAGAGCTGTACACTGCTAGCATTTAGTTTGCTAGTTTTTCATTCTTACACCAGCAAATATAGGGCAGCTTCATAAAGGCGGAAAATAGAACTGATTGTATACGTACTGAAATGTGCATGCATGACAATGTATGGTAGTTTGCGTTATTAAACACAGCTTTCTCTCGCACATTGAACATTAATGAATATATTATTTTCCTAGTATTCCTCCGCGAACAACAAGTTGATGTGATAGCCACCAGAGTGCAGGCTAAACACTCGAGTAGGAACACAAATTCGGCGCGTACATGCTTCGACAATAACATGGATTTTTCGTCATAAATTACACAAAATTATTGAAAATACTTTTATTTGAAAGGCAATTAAAGTTCGAATGTGGTGATCTTTTACATTTTTGATATTTGCATTATTGAATAAGAAAAAAAATCATAAACGTTGATTTGAGTTAAGTCAAAGATCAAATTTAGTTACAAACAAATTTTAAAAACTAAAAGATATCCACATTCGGACTGTTCTAACCTTTAAAATGACACATTCAGAATAATTTTCTTATCATTATTAATCCACAGTAATCTTATTACCCGTTTAACATTTCTTTTCTGGGAGTTGAATTCAAGATGGTGGCTCCGAGCCTTAAAACAGCCACCTATAATTGAGAATACAGGAACTAGCCTCAGGCCCGTGCTCCACTATGTGTTTTGTCTGCATATAGGAAAATCATGCGCGTTATCTCCGGATCCTCGGTTGATTCTCTACTATGCAGAAAAAACGCATTTCTGTTTTGTCTGTTTCTGCTCAAGTTTATCCTCAGTAGCAGTGATGTTGTGTCTTCATGTTGTGTGTGCTCTTGAAGCTTGTGGTCAGCTGGAACCTAAGAAGAAACGTTATTGGGTTCATCCCAATAGCCAAACGCCTGGAAAGTCAATGTTTTATAATTTCCCACCCAGTCAAAATAGTTGTCCAATTTCCTGCCATTCTTTTTCACGATAGGTTTTGTCAGAATATTCCGACAGCTTCTTGTCCCATAAACAGGACTTGTCCTTAATAAGTTCAATTAATTTATCAACGTCAAACATTTTATAAATAAAAAGTCACATAAACTAAATAATGGAACAAAATAACTTTTAATATTCACTTTCTTATGGGCACGCCCTGTAACATTACAAATTTCAGTGCAGAGTACCATACAATACTGTTGTTGTGTTTTTACCCCACGAGGTGGGGGTAGAGGTGCGCCGATTCCGGGCAGGTGGAGCCAGTCTCGTTTGAATCAGTGTGTTGACAGCCTTGCGGAATTGCCGAGCGTGGAATTTCCGTGCTCCAGCGAGTCCGCACGGGTGCGGAGCCTTTGAGTACTTGTGTTGTCTTACGGGAAGGTCTTGCGCTTTTTTTTCACAAGGACAAAATGCATAGTGGAGCACGGGCCTTATTCGGTCAACACCAACCAAGTAATAGTCACCTTTCACTCAAGTGCTTTTTAAAATTTGTAATGTTAATATAGGTTGTGTCTAGAACTTGCTTAATTAGTTTTAATTGTTTGAATTTGTAACAAAAGTCGAGAAGAAGATATTTTAATAAAACAAAACTATTTTAACTTTACAATAACGAATTTTAATGAATGTTTTACTTAGAAGAAAACTTCTCAATTTTCCTTGTATCTGGCTTATGTATGTAGAAATTTTGATGAATTACATAATTGGTTATAAATATTTTCTGATCCAAATTAGTATAAAACATTACTATTGGTGTGTTAGTATTTTATTATTGGTAATTGTGTAAACATGCATTCATTTCTAGGAGTCTGGTTGACCTTAACAGAGCAGGAGTGCCATTGATGGAACTTGTCTTTGCACCGGACTTATCAAATGGAGAAGAAGCTGCATCTTTAGTTAAAGAACTGTCACTTATTCTTACTCGATTAGGTACTTGTCTTTGTAAAATGGAAGGTTAGTATATTTATTATTACTTAATTCATATCTAGTCCTATTTTCAACTCTTGATTTTATATTTTGTACTAGCTACTGATTGCACTCAAAATAAAAAGTTGCTGAATAAGTAAGTAAATCAAGAGGTAATGTTGCTAATCAAGTTTCTTAACTGAATTCTGTGTTAATAATGGAAGGCAGTAAAGTTCTGATTTCTTCAGTTTGCGACTGAAGAGCCCAATTAACAGAGTTAATTAATCACGTTGTTTAGTCAAAATCAATATTAGTAAATGTTTCTTTCAGTAATTATAAGCTGAAATAAAATGTGAAGAGATCTAGAAAGACAGCCTGAATAATATGTTACGGTAAATTAATTAATAATAATAATAATTAAGAGCTAATTTTATTAAAATAAGAAATAGTCAAGAAATTCTAATGATATTTCAAAAGTTTATATTTAAAAGTAATATATGAATAAGGTTTTAAAGTATTACAAGAAAGAATGAAATGTAAAAAGATATTGGAGAAAAAGTAGACTCAAAAATAAAAATTTGTTGTAAAATAAAAGAATTTGAAGACACTAAATGCACTATGAAATTTAGTATAGTAAGGTTACTGGAAAAAACAAGAGTTTTTAATACTATGTTTAGGTGTTTTTCTGGCAATTTAAAGTTGTTTTTATTCTTGTTTAATATCGATGAATATAAGTTTAGTTATTTTGAGGATAAGTGTGTTTAGTTTGAGTAACGTTGGTTTGATTAATGTCTTTTTAAATAAAAATAACATAAATGTCCTAGTTAATCTAAATTTGTTCAAACTAAACAATCATTGTAAAATAGTAGTTTACGCAACGATTGTATTATGAAGGCCTTTAAGCCACGAGTGAGATGTAAGTTGGAACACGAGTGAAGCGAGTGTTCTAAATATCTCACGAGTGGCTTAAAGGCTGAATACAATCGTTGCGTACACTACTTTATCTACGACCAAAAATATACAGGGTGTAAAAAAATAAGAAGTGTGTAATAATTCTTCACTTTGATTTTAATCATTGAATAAATAGACCAAAGCGAACTAGGTTTCTTATCTTGGGCCAATTCCTCAAAATACGCAGTGAAAACATTCTCGGAAAACGAACTAACACCATTTCTAGTTTTCCACTCCATAAACTGGTTATAAACCTTTTCATAACGAAATTTAGATTTTTCTGGCAACAAATTGTTCAGAGCCGAATTTGCTTTTGTATTAATTTCCTCTGGAGTTAAACAAAATTCATCACTATCACTCATGTTTGCGGAATGCGTCAACTCACGTTTGAGGTTAGTTACAATAACACACTAACATCCGGAACGTATGGGTACAATCAGCTGATGTACGAATAGCGTTATTTTTATTACAACTCTACTTCCGTCAAATGACGAGCTCTCATTGGTCTAGAGCCTATTATGTAAAGTGACTCCTGTTAGGTAAAGATATCATTACCTAATCGGGTTGGCTTTTGGTTTGTAATGTACCTCTTTCTGATGTTACTTGTAATAGCGTTATTGGTGTTTATTGCAATGGTCGTAGATAAAATGTATTAAAAATATTAAGATAAAATTGTAAGATTTAAATTTATAGAGGGAGGCATGAGAGTTGATGTTAACGTTTCCGTACATTGTGAAGAAGAGCCATTAGGGGTTCGTAGTGAAGTAAAGAATATAGGAAGTGTACGAGGTGTGGCTAAGGCTGTAGACTATGAGATCAAACGTCAATGTGATATCTTGGACTCTGGAGGACGAATTATCAATGAGACCAGAGCATGGGATCCACAAAGTGGGACAACTGTGCCAATGAGAGACAAAGAAGAAACACAGGTTAGGTTCAAAACTTGACAGTAAAGAAGTAATTAATTTAAATTAAATTAAATCTTTTAAATTAATTTTCTCAGTTGAAACTTAATTCAATTTTGACAGACTTAAATACCTGAAATAGGTTATGAATAGGGATCTAGTAAATGTTTGAACTTAGGAGTATATTTCTCGCACAGATAAAAGATCAACCTAGATAAAGAATCCAAAGATTTCTTTGTCAAAGATTTTTGATCAAATTTCTTTGATGCAATATTTGATAGTGTAATATGTAATCTTTTATCAGAGTTTGCACTCATCAAATTTCTTTTGTCAAAGGTTCTCTAAGGCCTGTATTACACTATCAAAGTTCTTTGTCAAAGATCTTTGACCAAAGATTTAACGTGTGCCAACTTTGATAAAAGATTGCATATTTACACTATCAAATATTTCATCAAAGAAATTTGATCAAAGATCTTTAACAAAGAACTTTGATAGTGTAATACAGGCCTAAAAGAACATATGATCAAATCTTTGATCAAAGATCTTTGACAAAGAAATTGTATAGTGTAATAACAGGCCTATTGTCATGCTAAAAAGTTTTACTTCAAAATCTGTAAGTTAATAATGAGACAGATAATGCAGACTACTAGATAATCAATCTACTTCAATTAAAAAAGTAAACATTTATAATCAATATTAAGTGTGACCACAGTCGGTGCTTGGTGAAATTCCATATTAAGGTAAAAAATAAACTTAAACAAAATTTCACAAAAACAACAATATAATTGTGACAGCTGTTTCGCTGTTAAGCATCATCAGACAACTAAAACTAAAGTGTACATTATATTGTTGTTTTTGTGAAATTTTGTTTTAATTTAATTTTTTACATTTATAATCAATTTTATTTTTAATATAGTTATTTTATATTATTTGTTAATAGGATTATAGATTTATGCCAGAACCAAATTTACCTCCTCTCAGGCTCAACATGTCTGATGAATTAGTAAAAGGCTTGGTCAATGTTCCTGAAATACAAAATAAAATCCCAGAGTTACCTGCTGAAACCAGGTCTAGGCTTCAGGAACACTACAAACTGCCTTTACCAACTGCCGTGCTATTAGTGGTAAGCACAGTTAATAATGGTAAGGAATTTAGTAGAGTTGGGTGGTTTTTATCCTAAGGATTGTCTGTTGTAAGTTTTTGTGATTTATGTGTTATAGAAAAAATTGTACTAAATGAATTTTGGTTTGAAACGAAACTCTAACAACATTAATGTGCAAAAATATAATTCTAATTAATGGCTATTTGGAACATTTTTCAATGCTGAGCAAAGCTCGCAAAAGTAAACAAAAAGTAATATTATATATTGGATCTGTTATTATGGTGCTGTGCATTAAAAAAATATATATAAACAGTAACATTCCCTAAACAGTAAAAGACTGCAAAAACTGTGCTTGATATTTTTTTTATATGTTTTACAGTTAGTTCTTATAACTATTAATCACTTTAGATCCAGTTCTATAATATTTAAGGAGTTATTTATTTTGTGTGTGAAATACATTGTTATTTATGATAAATTAAACTGGAAATGTCGTATCCATTCTCTTTTAAATAAACCTAACTCTGTGTGCTTTGCTCGTGCAATCTCAAAAACTTGCAGTTATGCCACAATTAAGACCGCGTATTAGGTTTATGATTACTCACACCTCAGATATGCCATAGCCATCTGAGGTAATTCTGAAAAATCCGAAAAAAGTTTTTTTTAACAAAAAAAAAAAAAAAAAAAAAAAAAAAGAAGAAAATAATTTGTAATTTCAAGTATAGAGATATAGTATTTAAAAAAATCCAATTTTTAACCCTGTCATGATGTATTTATATTTTGAACGCTTTGCTCTATTTTAAATTCCACAAGAGTGGGGTCAGTCAGCACATACTAAAATATCCAATTAATTCATAGCCTGAAGGTGTTTGAACATGGAGTGTATCACTCAGGTTTGAAGTTGTACAATGGACTGCCTCAGTATGAAAGAAATTGATTTTCAGTATGAATTTGAGTAAAACTTAAATATACACCTCAATGAGCGGGCATTTTACTCAGTGAGAGAGTACTTGACAAGTAGTCCTTGAGGCTATACCATTGTTGTTTGGTCTGTAATCATGTTTTATATTTTTTATATATTTTTTATATCTTGTATATTTATTGTTCAAACTAATTTAAACTATTGCATTATTATTATTAAAATGTTAATGTATTTTGCATATACAGGGTTAGTTAAAAGTCTGGAGACACCCCCTTAACTCTCCACCGAGCATTGATAGAAAATCCAAACCCGGGGGTTGTTTATAGGTCATAAAAGCACACTTCCCCATGCATAGGGCAACGTTGCCCCCCAACTCAAAATTGCAATTTTTGGGGACTACTCAATATTTTTAAATGTAAACCCCTAGTGTGTGACCCCTCATTTTGTAGATCTTGATCAAAGAAAACCAACAACGCAAACTAGAGGTCTCTATCTCATCCATATCAAAAACGCTGGGCGATAAACTACAAGGAAAATCAAATGGCATTATACTGTGACGACTATTATTGGGAATTCCCAAAAGATAATCTGATTAGTAGAAACAAAGTCCTCAGACCAGTCCAGTCTTGTCAAGGTTTTGCCTCCATCAAGTCTTCAGAGGTTAACTGTCCATATCCTTATCAGTCTCTTATCAGTACTGACCAGAGTAACTTCTATTTTCTGAACAACTTTACTATGGAGTTAACTGAAAGTGAACGGATTACAGTGTTAATGATGCGAGGTTACGGCGACTGAATACGATCTTACAATGGAGTGACACATTTATTCAATGACTCATTTCCTGAACGAAACCCTATAACAAGATCTGCTGTTGAAACAACAATAAAACGGTTTGAAGAAACAGGCTCTGTTAAGAATCGTCCTATTTCAGGAAGACCAAAATCAGCAACAACCGAGGAGCGTGTTTGGAAGTTTTGCAGTCTATTGTTGAAAACCCACATGCGTCAACTAACTCCTTGTCTACACAATTAGGGATTTCTCAATCATCAGTGTGTAAGATTTTACATTAGCATAAGTTCAAACCCTATAAAATTCATCTTGTTCATGAGTTGAACGAAGATGACTTCGATCGCAGAGAAGAGTTTTGTGACGACATGATGAGAAATATTGATAACGGAACAATTACACTAAATGATATTGTATTCAGTGATGAAGCTACTTTCATGCTGAATGGAGAAGTTAATCGACATAACTCTTGTTGGTGGAATGATACCAACCCTTTCTGGGTTCAAGAACAACACACACAACATATTCAAATAATCAACGTATGGCTAGGAATGATGGGAGGACGATTTATTGGGCTGTTCTTTATTAATGGAAACCTTAATGCTGATAAAAGATAAAAGATCCAACAACAAATTGTTCCAGCTATCCAGGCACCGGTAAATAATTTCGAACAAATTTGGTTCCAACAAGACGGAGCTCCTCCGCATTACAGCTTGCAAGTTCGCCAGTACTTAGATAACGTTTTCCCAAATCATTGGATTGGTAGACGTGGATCTATTGAGTGGCCTGCCAGGTCACCGGACCTGTCGCCACTGGATTACTTCCTGTGGGGCTATGTAAAAGATAGAGTTTACAAAACTAAACCTCAAAATCTCAGAAATCGAATCCAGCAAGAAATCCAACAAATTCCTCAAGATACATTGCAGCGAGCAGTTTCACATTTTTACACCGCATTGGCACATTGTCAAACCGCTGAGGGCCATCAATTTGAGCATCTCCTGTGACAAGTTAT
The DNA here is from genome assembly GCA_018207615.1 of Philaenus spumarius. Taxonomy (NCBI): domain Eukaryota; kingdom Metazoa; phylum Arthropoda; class Insecta; order Hemiptera; family Aphrophoridae; genus Philaenus; species Philaenus spumarius. The sequence goes on from JAGFPH010000134.1 coordinate 490,804, forward strand.
CCTTGTAAGTAACTGCTTTTATTTGTGCTTTTATAACCTATAAACAACCCCCGGGTTTGGATTTTCTATCAATGCTCGGTGGAGAGTTAAGGGGGTGTCTCCAGACTTTTAACTAACCCTGTATGTAGTCTAAGTGTAGGACAACTCATAATATGTATACTTCAGCTTTGCTGAACTGAGTGTATGCCGTGAATGAGGCAAATCAATCGATCAAATAACAAAAATTCCAAGACTAGGAGTTTAAATCAAATTTAGCATTTCACAGTAAAAATTATGTTTTAAGGTGTAATTTATTCATTCTTATTTATTATGTGCCTTTGATATATTTTGGCTTGAACATTCTTTCAGAAATAATTAATGTAATGTTTAAATGTATTTTAATGAGTAGAAAACAGTGCAAAGGTGGTGGGGAAGAAAGTGCAGAACACTTGAGAGGAAGAAGAAGCAAATTAATAGAAGTGTTAACTATTTATTCTCTTCTAACGGATTAGTAAAAACCATTGGTTTTAAAATCAACTCTAAAGAATTAGAAACTCTACTACCAGTATACACAAATTGATTATATTCCTAAATAATATTCTTTTTAAGGACAATGAGCCTAAATTTAAAAAACAAATTATTCATTAAAAATATTTATATTTCCTCCAAGTTAATTTCTCTTGCATTTAGATCGGCTTTTTGAATTGTTGTTTTCTAATTTAATTACTTTGTTCACAGCACGAAGATAAGTTGCTGCAGCTATTTGATCAAATAATGGAATCTAATAAACAGAGGAATGCAATAACAGTTTCAAATATTCTAACTATGGAGCTTTTAGCATTAGTAAATAAAGGAATAGCAGATTTGGATCATGAGTAAGTATCAATGTGAAGTCGAATAGTACAATTTAACGTTAAACTACATTAATTTTAACGTTAAACAAAATTACAGTAGAGCATCAGTTATCCGAATATCGGCCATCCGGATTTGTGTACTGTACGTATTTTGAGTTTTACACACTCCAAAAAGACCCACAATTTGAGCATACTGTAACTCAAACTCACACACAAGAGACCGTTTGAACAAATCGTCGTCGTTTCCCCTCTACCCCCAATACAGTACTGTACTGTATTTCTTAGTTTGACTGAAACAAGGCAGGCTCGCCACAGTGTCTTCCCGCCTAACCTCTGTTCATTGTGTCACACAGTCAGTGACCTTGGCAGTACTGCGTTGTAAACACTGCATCTGTTTACGCTTAGCTATCTCGTTGGATAAGAGTTTGTGTTTACTGTACATTTAAAATACTGTAGTGTCCAGTACTGTAATTTAAATTGTACAGTGTACATAGGCGTGTTCAGCAGAGGTGCCACCGGTGCCGTGGCACCACCACTAGATTGAGATTGGTCTGTGCAGAATGTGCTTTTTACGTAGAACGTAGAAACACTATTTAAAAGCCACTTTATATATTGTTCTAATTAACTTTAATTTCCTAAAGCATTTTCAGCAATACAGAATGTGTCATCGGCGTTTACATTGTGATTTGGGGAGCAGCTACACTCGTAGTGTAGAAGTGTAGTTGCCGTTGTTGCCGCAGGCCTTACTCAGCGCTAGTAACTTGCGATGCTGGTGCCGCCGCGCCGGACTGCTGGTGACTGTTTATGTTTAGTACTCAGTGCAACTCATGACCTCAGTCAGGCATAGGCATCCAGTGTGTACATGCGTCAATTCTGCAGAACTAGAGGCAGAATTTAAGCTGTTGAAATCAAATAAGCATGGGAAAACTGATACTAAAAGTGTTCCGGAATGGATATAATGGTTATCGAAGTTCCAACGAGGCTCAACCTATGAAAACTTTAGTGCTGTTGTTAATAGATTTTGTACAATGCCTGTAACCACCTGCACAAATGAAAGAGTCTTCTCTAAACTGAGCGTCATGAAATCCAAGCTCAGATCTACAATGCGTCAAGACCGTTTAGAAAACTTGATGATTCCGTTTGTGGAACAAGATCTGGCTACTAACGCAAGAACATGTGATATAATTGACAACTTCAAGAACAGTGTTGCAGTCGATCGTCGGATGACTCTCTAAAGTTACGTGAAACATCATCTTGCAATACTTCATGTTCAAGTGACGTGTATCACTTTGGTCTTGACTTTGACTTTATCAAGTAAAAAATAATAAACTTTAACCTTGTTTATATTGATTTTTTTACAATACATATTGATAAAACTTACACTTTTGTGTTCCTACCAATATTGTAGACCTTCTTTGTATTTACATGTAAATAAAAATTCTAAAAAACACAGTTCTTTACATTCGTTGTCCAAACTAAATAAAGAATAAAGAAAAATAATTTATATGGCTGCCAGATAGTATAACAAAATGTTTAGGCAATCATTTTCAAATATTTCCTGGATCCTCGTATTTTTGCGCATGGTACTTCAAATCCTATGCCCACAGAAAGCTATTTTTGGCACCATCACTACTGAAGTCCTGGACACGCCTATGACAGTGTACTGTAATTTTAAAGTACTGTGTACGTGTAGTGTGGATGATGTCTTCTAAGCGAAAGCGTTTCGTTTTAAATTTTAAATGTAGCCGACAAACTCAAAGTACTGTAATACTTTTTCTCATATTTTATGTAAATATCAATTATCCGGATTATCGATTTTATGGACAAGGTGATTCCCCATTAATCCAGATAATCGATGCTCTACTGTATTACTCTATTGTAATTTTTAATTATTGTTCTGCTTTTAGTTAATTTTGTGTTACTTGTGTCTCAGATTATTTACAGCAGAAAATTTAGGAGAGCTTGTAGATTTGCTTGAAAGCAGAAAGATTAACCTTTTGACAGCAAGACGTGTTCTTGAAGAGTTAGTGACAGGAGAAGAAACCACTCCTTCAAAGATAGTAGATAAACACAGTTGGACACAGATCTGTGATGTTGAAGAAATAAGAAGAATATGTCAGGATTGTTTTGAAAGAAATATTCAACTTGTTGCTCAATACAATAAAGGCAAACAAAAAGTATTCGGAGCTTTTCTAGGAGACATTGCACGTGTAACTGATAAGAAAGTGGACATGGAAACTGTAAATAGGATAATGAAACAAATTTTAGATGAAAATAAACCAAAATAGTTAATATTTGTATATATTTATTGGACTTGTACAATTTGTGAATAAATTATATACAGGTTTTGGTTATATCATTATGTTATGCTACCACCTCCATAAACATTCATAGTATTAACATTGTTGAGCTACATTCTTGTACAATATTTGTAAGATTTTGATAAATGACGGTGTTTTGAGAAAAGTATACCTATTTTGTAGTCGTTCGTTACCATTGCAATTTCTGTAAAATTTTAAGATTGTATTTCATTTCATGAAATGATCCCTAGACTCCGAAAGCATAGACAACCCAAAAGTGTATATATATATAAATATATATACACACATGTAATAACTTTTTCATTGACATTTTAACTGCCATAATTTTACAATATTCTAGGTTGACACATACAATATAACAATAGAAAATCTTGGTTGAGTTTGTTAATAGGAAAAATTAGACAAAGGGGGGGTAAAAAACGGATAGGGATTCTTAGTAAATACATTATCGAGCTCATTAAAATTAGTAATATACTGTAACATTTTAAGCCATGAGAAATGATTAAAGGGTTAATTTGTATATATATATTTTGAAACATAAAATTCTGGTTTTTTAGTAAAGAACAGTGAAATGTAAGAGTCTCAAAATTCGTCAGATAGCCTAGAAGATAACCACAAAATTTACTTAACAGAATTATCAGTTTGGAAAATTAAAATAACTTTGTAACCTTAGAATATTGAACAATCAAATTAAATCTAAAATCTACCTTTCTTTTAAATTCGACTTAAATGTATAAAACACCTTTTATTTATTTTAAATGTATAAAACATAACCTTCAGAAATCAACAGCAGTTGGTTATAACCTAAAGCGATTTAGTTAAGAACCTTTTCACAATTCTTATGTGTACTTATTCCATGTTTAGATCATTAATTTTATTAAAATCAAAATAATATTGTATGTTTGTAAATATAAAGAACAATTAAATGTAATATAAGATAGGTTAATTTGTAAAAACAAAACAAGCTAGTTCAGATGTTAAAATATGATTGATCAATTTATTCGCGAAATAAATAGTGCGTAGTTAGCGGCGGCTATCGAATGAGTGCATCTGTATCTAAACAGTGATGGATTTTTAAAAACAAAATATATAGGTAAATATTTTATTAAAATCAATTTTTAAAAACAATTTTGAACGCAAAATGAGCACAAAAACTTGTAATTGAAAGAAGTCAAATAAATCAAACTAGACAGCACCAAATGTGTTATTCCTTGAGTCACTTTTGCTTATAAAAGCTCTTGCAATGTTCTTAATATCAAGCTTCATAACTTTTGTTCACACCGATTATAATATGTTAAGCGCGACTAAAATGTAAGGTTATGTTTAACTGAACTGCTATTGACTGACAACTGGAGTGGAAGCAGAAGAAATGTCTGCTAGGCTGTTTCCGCCTACATCAGCATCGTGTCCTTTCACGTTATTGTTTTTATTAATTAAGTCCTTTTGGTACCTTAACCTAATAAATAGTGATAATTAATAAATAGTAATGATGATGATAAATAATAATAATGAATAGTAAAATAATAACAATGTAAAGTATTTTATAGTTCCTTTTTTACAAAATTCTTTTTTTTTACATCTCGAATATTGAGGGGGATGTACAAACCTCAATATTGGGGGGGGGGGGGCAATATTTCTGTAAGAAACTAATTCTACAGTATTTTCCCAGCTTGGTTAGAAACAAGATAACAATGCACACTGGGTGATTAATACATATTGCATAAGACTAGTTTCATGAAAAAAGACAATATGACTACAAGAGCATAACGAAATTAATGTTTAACGATACTAGCTTGCAACCAATTATGAATACAGAACAAGCATCAACTTACTGATCATCTTTTCAGATGCAGTAAATCTGAGAATAAACTTTGTATTACACTTCTTCCTGCAAGCCTTCAGCCGTTAACTTCTAGATGGGATCATTGAATACTAACTAAATTGCAGAATCTAAAAAACCATATCAGTTTTTTATTAAAGAAGTTTAATGGTTATATTACATTTACATACTTCCCCTGCCAGTATGCAGTGCCAATACCATACATGTAAGTGACAGACTATCTGCATATAATAAGAGAAGTTTTGACATCAAACTAAATAAAACATCTATACTCACGATAAACAAACAAACACTATATATTCACTTTCTCCCAGTATTAACATTCTGTATGTCTCTTTCTTAGGCAGACCCCCCTCTTTCCAGACTTTAAAACCACTTATGGGTATTTAAAAGAAATAGTGCTGTCCTTGTTTCTACTATCTGGTGATACGTCTTGATTTTCTTGGTGGGATCAAGTACATGGACTCTAATGTGTGCTTAGCACTGCCGAGGCCCTCTAATGGTGCGAGTTTTGAGACCGGACACCTTGTTGAATTTGGCAAGCAGTGGTGTTAAGGGAGGGTCAGAACCCATAATTGATTGAGCTAATACATTTCATCAGTAGTTCAAAGGCATGGATTTCGGTCTTCCAGAAAATTGGAATCTCACTTTAGTTTGTGTACCTGGGGTTACTGTTGATGCTGGGCATACCCTGTTATTGACTGAGTCTTCCTTTATTCAAGATGTGTCAGACAAGATAAACCATGTAAAATATCAATCACCTAATTACAAAGTCTAGCTTAAAGAGACATCGAACAACCTCACCTCTCAAGTCTTTGAATTTACTTCTGAGATAACAAAGTTGGCTGCTCAACCTTTTGAGTTGACGGCGCCTTAATGTTAGTATTCACCACTAATGAAGAAGGGAAGAACCAACAAAGTATTCACCCTTCTTGATAAACATGAAATGAAAAACGGCACTGAAAGATCAGGACCAGTAAGAAATATATACAAGCTACAATCGGTACCCTACTAGTATAGAAAAGCAGCAAAAAGCAAAGCTTACCAACTACTATCACTTAATTCCCTTTTTGATTAGGATAAATGAGCCCCACAGATTTTTAATTACTGAAAGGGTGTCATCACCTAGTATTGTATATGTAAATTAACTAGCTGCCCGATCCGGCTTTGCACGGATAGACAAATCAAAGTTAAATGTATATTACCAAAAAAAAGTATCAATAAATATGTTACACTATTTATTTCTTATGGGGGTTTTTAGTAACTTTGACCTCCCGTACCCCCTAAATTAATTAAAAATGTAGGCATTCCATAACAATATTAGCTATTAATAAAAATAACATATACCAATGAGTTTTAAAACCAGCCGTCTTGTTATTTGACTTTAAAATGTTATTATAGACAATACAAAAGTAAAATATTATTCATATTTTTTCAATGTTTGATCTTTTAAAATAATATTGTTTTTGCAAATGAACTTTTAAACTTAATTTTACGACTTAGTTTTAAGTATTTGCTTGCTTGGCTCGAACTTTACACATTCATTTTGTTGCTTCAAACTATCTTTGGTATCCATTAGAGCTTCACCAGTCTGTTTTTAAACTGTTTCTGTGGAAGCTCTTGCAGTTTCTTAAATTGCTAAAAACTTTCAAATGAAGAGTTGGGAAGTTGGAGAACAAATCGAAGTATGAAAACAGTTTTGAGGTTGGTCAAATGCAGTCTTCAATTTAAAGTTTCACTGAATTTACATCTGCATGTTGATTGGCTTCAAAGCCTTCTTCTTCAAGGTAGAGTAAGGCGTGAGTCCTCCACTCGTTATTTAAGTCAGCATTATCCACAATGGCGTAAATAACATCGCAAGGAGCACCGTAACCCGAACACATAAAAAATATATAAAGGAATTTAAAAAATTAAATATTGTAAACACAATATCATAAAAATAAATTTTACAATGAACAATATTTCATTTATATATCTTAATAAAACTGTTCCATAAATAATATAACCATGGATCATAAGTCTGAAACCGTAATCATTATGGTTGCGCAATCTGTTTACTAGTAGTTAACAAAAATGCCTGCTATTTAGTAATTATTAATAAACAAACTATTTGCTCCCCCATCAAATAAATGTATTTCATTGATTGCATTCGGCCGCTCTACTGGGCGAGAGTTAGGAGCAACTGCGTTGTAATACGCGCTCCCCAACGCGACGCGTATGGCATGATCGTGTCATGCAGCTTGCATCATGTCATCTCACATGCATCCCAATATCCGCCTAGCCTTAATGGTGTGTGCGTAGTGTCACAGATAACAGAACAACTATCTGTTTGTAATAATATGTTAGTGATAATAGTTTCTTTTATCCACTACCACAGGGTAGTGTGCATCAACGTGATATATACAGACAAAGTATAATCACCCCCTTCAAAATATAAGCCCGTCCTGGGGCCATCGACCTTACACGTTAACCGACAAATATTTTCATATGGAGAAAAAGAAGAGGTTTTAAATAAATTTAATTATAACAACTTACAAGATTTTTGTAAATAATAAACCTTGATGTTTGGTGTTTAAAGTTGCAGTCTTTCTTTCCCTTTTAAAGACGATAAATTAGTTTAAACATAAAGCTTGCATTTTGAGTATGAGACTCATAACATTGGCATATTTAATTACAATGCTACCAACAGATAGTTTGGTTATGTAAAGACTGTCCTATAATAAATATACTTAAATTTATTTACTTTCATTTCAATTTAGAGTCAAATAATGTCTAATTACTACCAGGTAGTAGTTACATAAAACACCGTGGGGTGTGATTGCTTAACGAGTAGAGAGGGGTCATCTACAGCCGAGAAATTGCGACTTGGTTTTTTTTTTTTTTTTTTTTTGAGGGGTACCATTCTTGTACTACTGGGGGGGCGCCAATCAATGCAGTTATGCCACTGATTATCCAGTCAAACATTGAGCCTGCTACAGATCTTTTCCTAAGAGTATAGTTTGATTTTGTAATCCTGCATCATAAAATGCTATCCAAGGATTGTCATACTTTACTTTCTTCTACTGCCAATTATAAAACTATCAATTAAATGATGTTTTAACCTTTATGATAGTACTGTATGTACATTTTTTACTGGTTCTCATATTATGTGTTTTATTAAATTAATCATACATGACTCATTGTTGTTAAAGCCAGCCTCGTTAGTTTGGAGATTTCAATATTTAACAAAAATCTTTAACAGCAATATTGTAATCTTCGTAACACCTAGCACCACGTGTAGGTGAGGTTGGCACATCTGTTTTACAGTTTATTGAGGCGATCCATTTTATTTATTTTGCCTAGTGTTTAAACAAACAAATAAAATGGACCTTTAAACTGAAGTCAGTTGCACCAAAAATACTAGTTCATGTATTATATTTTCAAAACAACTAAAAATGATTTAATTTTTAAATTAATTACTACTAAATTGCTATTTGGGGTGTTTTCCATCAGTATAAGAAATAAAGTACAACAAATGCGAGAGGGTGTAGGCTGGATTCCATTGTTACCCTTTTTTTAGTTTATCTTGAAAGTTTACAATGAATGTCTTTAAAGATACTTGGCATCAAATTAAGGTTGGAGAGTGGCTATATTGAGCAACGTAATATTGTACACATTTTCTGCTAACAAACACATTGAAACGGGTTCATTTAAACAAGCAACTCGAATTAATTAATAACTAAATTATATAACATAAAGATAAATAAAAAGTTTATTTAAAAGGTATTAGAAAATAATTTAATAACTTATAAATTATGATATGCTAATAATACCTCATGTTATACTACCTGACCGTTGTTTAATACTTGTCGGATCCAAAGTTATTTATGTAAAGTTGTCATGGTTTATATTAATCCTCCAGTTTAGATAAATTAATAATATTTTTGCAAGGAGTGCGTCATTTAATGTGTTTACTTTTGAAGTTGCCCAAATACAATTGTGATTTAACTCCATATTTATTATTGTCATCTAAAATGTCTTATGTGGTTTTGAATATATTTACTTGTACCATAATACAATTAATAAATTGTATAAACATAATTTCACATTGCAGTAGGCTTAAGTACCTCTAAGCTCTACTTTATTCTCCCTTCTTTTTCACCTCCTCCATTTTATTTCTCTACAATAATTACACTGTATACATATCTCATGTCCTTATCTACTACCTCTTATGTTTCATTTGTTATTTCTGTATTTGGATATAGTAGTACTAAATTATAGACATATTTTTATTGGAAGTTTCTTACTTTAACGATTTATGATTTACATTGTGTGTAATCTTCCTATTGTTTTAAAGTGAGTACCTACATACATAAACTGATTTTAATGGACATTATTTATATTATGACACTTTACTCAATGTTATAGTTCCTTCCATCATAACACTTCTCCATTTGTTAATCTTAAAACATCAACAAAAATAACTTTTTCCCAAATGTATTGCAATTTGTACACACTATAAAGAACAACACTTCCACATTTAAATTTTGCCTTAATTTTATTTTAAATTATCCATAGTAACCTGAACTGATAGTACAAGAATTTAATTGTTGAAATTTATTTGTTGTTAAACTATAATAACTAAATATAGCTAAGAGTAAATATTTTATTTTTGTAAGAAATTGACAATATTGACATGGCTTTTATTACAAATGACATGACATTACTTACTCACCATTGACATTTTAGAATGTATGATTAAATTTTGTTAAAACTTTATTGGTACTTTTTAGAGTTTTGTATTTGTAACAGAACTGTTATATTTTGACCATGAATCTCTGTGCGTGTGTCACAGCATCACAGTACGTTCTTTTAACTATGTAGAACCACTTTCGTTGTCAATACAAATTTAAGCATGACAATTTAATGACACAACTACCTTCTCCAAAATTTGTGGGTTGTTTTTTATTTATTGGGAGGCAACCATGAGTGTGTAACAGCTATTGCAATATTCACTGTAAATTAATTAAATAAATATATGTGAATGGACCAGATAAGAAAAAGATTTAAATCTGTTAAGAATATAATCAAATGTCAACTCTTTCAAGATGTTGAAATAACTTAATTATCCGGCACTTCAAATAGCCTCGGCCTCTCCAACAACAGCACTCCACCTCCTAAACTCTATCTTCGTTCACTCAATGATTGCCTTTATATATATATAACTCTTCTTTACTTGTGCATGTCAATGAACTCCTCCTAAACGGCTGGACCAATTTTGATGAAATTTTTTGAGAGTGTCCCTGGACGGTTTAGATTCACAATTAGAAGGGGTTGACATAGGGTTGCTATCCCTATACAATAAATGTAAATTAAACTAACTTCCTTCAAACTATAAAGCTAAAACTATGTAATATTATTTTTAAGGGATATAAAAAACTATTTAAAGGGATGAAATGGAATAACTTCCCTTAAAATTAAATCCACTTACTTTTTCTATACTCTCAAAAACTACTAAACCAATTTTACTAAAATTTCACAAATTACACATATTAGTACCAGGATTTTTTAGAGACTATCATCACTACAAACAAAAAGATTTAAATGAAGTAGCACCCCTATCCAATAAAAATAAATTGTACTAAATTCCTACAAACTATAAATCTAAAATTATTTAATATTATTATTAAAATTGTAATAAAAAAATTGCAATTTGATTACTTAGTTACTAATATTTTTTGTATTTGGTTTGTGTTTTATTATAGTCTAATACTGTAAATTTTTTAATATTTTATGAATTAATGTAATGATAGATATTGATGTAATGGGTTAGATGGAAGAGAGGACTCTAAAGTCCTAATCTCGCTTTAAATAAAGACAATTCAATTCAATCCCAGTCTTCTCAGATTCAATTCCAATTCTTCTACCCATCTATGACATGACCTTCTTCGCCAATGCCTCTTTCCATTCAGGCAATACTTTGTATATTTGGGCTCTTGTGAACTTAAGCTTTTTTGTAGAGTAACATAGCTTTGATTATGTGTTTCAGTAGTTTTATTTTTAACTTCTGTGCTGTTTTTGGTTGAATTACAGAAACCACACACTGATTAGTTCATCTCTGAAGTCAAAATTGATTTTTATTAAAGAAACAAGTTCCTCATAAAAGGCAAGAATTGATTTCAAAAAGGTTTCAATATCTTTGGTTTCAACATCTGACGTCATCTGTAATGAATGCACTCATAGATTTAATTGCCAAGACATTCCAGTATATTTGCTTAAGTTTCAGATATAACCTCGGATTATTATACTGAACTTTAAGGCGTAGTTCTTATCTATGATACATCCATATAGTTTGTATAAATATCCCTGAGTAATTTTTCAACCACTTATGCAATAGTGGTTTCTCTATAGAGTAATTCCTACACCTTCTAAATTTATTTGCTACTATACTACTACTCCAATTCATTTAAAACATTAACTGGCATAGTTGAAAAATTGATAAAAAACCTTAGAAATTTGAAAAATACTAAAAAGTAAAAGTAATGTTATTTTCTAAAGTAATTTCTAGAAGGATTTTTTTTGAAAATACCTTTAATCCAATTAAAAATTCCCTGAAGGCCAAAAAAAATCTGTTTTTTTGGGGTAATTACTCTCAATCTGGTAACACCATTCGCTCAGCCAGCTCTATGTGGCTAAGTCACATGTTAGCAACACAAGAAATCTGTAATCATTTATTCAGTATAAATCTCAAGTATTACTGTAAGGAATAAGACGATTTTATTATATTTTATGTAAAGATATTATTTTAAATTAAAAAGAAGTTATTATACCTAATACACAACAGAGTTTCAATTTTATATATTAGTACGATGTATAGATGATACACGTTTGCGCGCATGAAATCGTGGGCATAGCTAGTGTTCATAAATATAATGACATAATGATACATAATATATATCATTATGTCATTTTATTACTTGTTTATAAAATTAAAAATAAAATAAAATATTTTCTTTTACCAATTGATTTGACATTCCTTGTTTTGATAATTGAAATAAATCTACTCCACTACTATTTTCTTTCATATATATTAAAGTTAACTTTACATCCGCTTTGCTTACAATTTTCCTATATAAAATTGTATGAAATCTCAACAAGGTGGGAAAGAACCAGAAGTCGGATCTTTATTGTAAATGTGCATATTTGCATGTATAATTTGTATACAACCTTCATTAGTATACACTTGGTTATTAGGCAGCATTACTCGTATGTATTTGAGTGTTTACTTACAATTTAATTTCCTACGAATACGCATCCAATGGGCATTTTTATAATTAATAGTCCATTTACGTTAGGCATAAATATGGCTTGAATGCATGTACAGTGTACAGAATATGTATTCAAATATTTTATTTTTAATCAACATCAAAATGAGAATAGAATAGTGCCAGTACTAAAAAATATTAGAGCTTGAAATGTTTTTCCAGAAATATCTATCTATGGTAGCGACTGCAAGAGCGTCGAACAGCAGTGAATAAAAGGAACATTGCTTGTTATTATTATGTTAGAGAAGACGTGTATTTTTGCTACTGTGTGTTGGGCTCTAGACTGTTGGGCGTAAAAGGGTTATTAGTTGGAAACAGAGTCTGGAGTTATTTTCACAGTTAGTTGGTAATATTATTACAGAAGTTTAATTGTATTTTACTCAGACTCAGATGAACTTACTTTTAAAACATATCATCTATATATATAAAATTCAATGTATGTACGTTTGTATGTTTGTCCTTTATGCGTTACCAAACCGTCCATCCGATTGCTTTGAAATTTTGCATAGTAACACAGGTTAACCCTGGGAAGGTTTTAGGCCATTTACCGAAGTCCTAGGACATTAGGGCTACGCCCCAGTGGCCCTCAAAGTTTCAATGTTAATCTTATGGAAGGTCAATCTTAAGGAAGAAGAAGAAAGATTTCTTTTGATTTTATCAGGGGAACAAAAAACAGCTGTTCGTATGAAAAGCTTAACACAGCTGATTTTGATCAACAGCTGATTTTGATCAACAGCTGATTTTGATCAACAACTGATTTGGATCAAAAAATGAATATAATTTTAGGTTAGGTAAATCAAGCAATGTGCAGAATCCCATTATAATTTACATCGGCCCTCAGGGATACGAATTACAGGCTTTCACAGTTTCAAATTAAGCAATAGCAAAGCATTGCCGGGTCAGCTAGTAATTAATAAATTTAAAAATGTACAACCAATACTAATAGACTCAAATAATAATGACTTACAAATAATTTTACAATAATAATGTACAATAATTTGTTTTATCTTATCTATTATATTCCTGTTAATATTTAAAGACGTATTTAAAATTTGCTACAAGCGTTTTAAATTTACTCTCAAAAAGCATGTATTCAGCCTATAATTTTACCGATTTTTATGATTTTTTGTTCAAAAGCAAATTTGTGTACCATATTTCAAACTATTTGTTAAAAATTAAACAATTAGGAAATCAGAAAATAACCAAATTAAAACAAGGAATGCTTTTATGACTAAAAACAAAATAATTTTTTACAGATAACGCAAACAAAAATTAAGGTATAAAGTGTTAATTAAGGTTAAGTGTAAAACTTATGTTATGAGCTGCATTAAAGATATTAGGTCTTAATAAGTATTAGGCTCTATCATGTAAACTAAATTTGTTTTTATAATTCTACTATTTAATATTTTGGTGCGAGGCCTCGCGGACATTCTTCAAAATGAACTATAAATTTGTTGTAATGTTTATGTCATTTGTTTAATTTTTCTATTTCGTCGTCTGTCTTGTTTCCTGGATCTTCCCTTGTCAATTTCATCACTGTTGGAAATATACTACTTACTATATCTCCGATTCTACACTATACACCCGTTTCTTGTGAACTATATTTCTTTTCAGATATCTTCAGAGATGACCTAGAAACTGCTGACACAACAAGTAGTTAAGTGTGGGGTAGTTTTAACTGTCTAACTATAAACACCAGGTTTTGCCACCACATCTAAACTTTTACGACTCATGTTACTGTTAACACTTAGCAATAACCTTTCCAGTAATAGGGTCAGTATGATTTCAACATAGTAATATTCTTTGTCATTTCCAAAGTTAGAGATCTGGTAAGACCTATAGCAGAAAGAACACCACTCCACAACAACCAAGAATCCCAACCTTCGCTTTACTACCTCTTAAATAACCCACCTTTTAAGACACAGTTATTGTAAAAGAAATTTAATTAATGACCTTGGAAATTGTCTGCAGTATTAAAAGATGCTAATTTATTTCTCAAGTCTTATAATTTTATAACGTTTAATAATTAAATTGTACCTCTACATCACCCAGACACTTAGAATATTTTAAAAATCATCATTGAAATGGTCTCAAATTTGTTTCACATTTAGAAAAACACCAGATTTGACTGGATTATAAATACATTTAATTATTGCTAAATTAATGAAACAAAGACCATGAAGATGTAAGCAAAGTACAAAAGTTATTAATTTTATTCCCACAGTAGACTAAAAAACAACATTAAGGGTCAATACTCAATTTTAATCAGCTCTTTAATTGAAATCATAAAGAGAAAGCTACAAACATTTTGCACAAAATTTTATAAAATGTCCATTGTCCAGTTATATTGTGAATTGAATTTATTTGTTTTGTGCATTGCTTATACAACAGTTTTTACTATTGTAGCTCACAGTTTTGTATTTCATCAAATTAAATGGATGACAAAACTTTTATTTTTTCATTATTGTCTAGATTTTCTAGAAATCAGATCTTATGTTTATTTCAGTGCATGAAATAGGAAAAATGTTGGGTATAATAATGTAGTACTTACTTTGACAAAATATATGAAAATTGGGTTTAATTTGTTTTTTTATGTAGGTACTATAATTCTCTAACATTTTTAATACTTTATTTAGATCACCAATCTAAATTTATACAACAGCTTCAAAAAAATGATTGAATTATTTCTCGCACGTGTAGGCCTAAAATAGAAACAGGATACTCTCATGGTTCATTTAAGAATTATTATTCGTTTATGTAACTTTGTAATTTAGGCTCATCATAAACAAACTAAATATAAACCACAAAGAAAAAGTTTTCTGAGACATTTTTAAAGTGTATAAATTACATAATATTATAAAATATGACCTATAAAGTCGCGTTGGATACCCTATACATAGTCATTGCTGTAAGTATGACCCCAGTTTCATAATACCTGAGTAAAATTCAAGTAGGCAGCTTTCTATTGCCAGTAAGATCTTCCTACGTCAACATAAACTGAGGTAATAATTAACTACTATCCACACACAATTTTATTTATTAGCAAATTTCTATAAGAAAGATAAGTTATTGCAGTCCCTCTTATGGTGAGAGCTAAGGTTGAGTGGTCAATATGAGCACCAATCATGGTCTCCAGAACACGTTTTGTGATTCCATTAACAATTGTATATACGCTCTAACGGTTGCATTATACATCCGACTTGGTCAAAATTTGATACTCACGGTTTTCTAAGTCGCTTGGACGAGTTTGTTAGAAAAATAATCCAATAACCAGAAGTAGAAACTTTTTCAGATTTTTCATACTTGGATGAAATTTTGTTGGTTTTATCTGAAATAATAAATATCGAAGATTATTCTGCACTTTTTCTTTTTTTACACAACCTTTATAGCCCATCTGGTGCCCCCAAATCGATCAAAACGTAAAACACCATAAAAGCACCTGGTTCAAATCCAGTGAAGCGAGTTTGACCGATGCAAGCGAAAAGAATTCTACTAATTTATTTCGTACACGCAGGCAGCCATTTAGTGCCTTCGTAAGTAGACCAATTTCCCAAATAGTTGGTTGAAACCGTAAAACATATAAACTACATTTCGGAAATTCGCTCAACTTACGTCAGGGGTTCAACTGCGTGAACGAATTATTTTTATACTTACAACTTAAAAACTAAAAATAACAGCTAACAGTTCCTATTCGACGCCACTAAATTCGTGCTCCCCAAAATGAATTAAATATTTGAACTGGTCGCTCGCAACTAAAAACCGAGCTGCTACGTACTGTGTACTGTGTACATTGTTGTTTATTACAAAATGTGTAAAGTACATAATAACTAATTATTAAGTCATTTTAGTATCTACCCTACATCGAAAATGAATTTAAGGGTCAGCTCTAGCAAACCAGAAAGCATCCTGCGACTCCAGCGTAGCGGCGGTAGTTACGCGGACATTGCTCATATTAAATCAATTTAAAACCCGCAATTGTTCAAATAGCGTTTTTTTTTTAAAATACCAAACTCTTGGGGACGAAATTCTTCATGCGAATGGCTTGGTAGTTTTTCGCTATAATTAATAGTGACAACATAAAAAAATATTAAAAATCAATGTTTTAAATTGTTAATAAATATTAAACAAAATGTTTTTCTTAGTTTTGAAAAAGCCATTTGCATGCATATTGGCTACAGCTTTAAAATTACATATCGTTCATAATTATCCGATAAAAAATAAAGAAAAAATTTGGATTTTAATTTAACATTGGTGTGTTGGAGTGTTAGCCAACATGGCCGACAGCTAGAGCACCCTTAAGTGACTAAACACTTTGACTTGCCCACAGAGAAGAAAAATATTTTTCTTCCCTGTGATTAGTCCCAATATCGTCGCCTTAATGTGAAAACCTCGTAAGTCGAAAAAAACCGAAATCGCTTTTATTTGATTTTTAGTTAGAAAACCTCGGTTTTCGTGTATTTTAATGATAAAAGTTGGTATTTTTGCACTGCGCTGCTTTCTACAGGCAAAAAACTGAACCACGTATATCGTGTGGCTGCTAGGTTTGGAGAGAAAACCTTGTAAAAGTTGTTGTGTAAAGTCACTTGAGAACGTGTTTCAATTTCAAATGTTTTCTTATTTTGGGTGAAGATTTCATTACCAGGTAAATATTATATTATTTTCTTAAGTTAGTATAACTTTAACAAGATATTTAATCATTAAATTTAGTCTAAAAAAGGAACTAATAAGAATGAAAACCACTCAAATAGGTTAGGGGTCTATCTTTGTAGTATGAAAACCTCGTGTTTCTGACATACAAGGTTTTCACACTAACATGCTTACAACTCAAGACTATGTCTACTGCCAAATTTCCACAGAATTACGAGGTTTTCATTCTTATTTGTTGCTATGTGAATCCTAAAATTTAAAGCTAATGAAATTTGTTTGTCAATATTGACTAAGATATTTTATGGAAACTAACGGCAAAACCAATTGGATTATTTAGTACTACTTCCGTGCATTAAAAAAAACACACATAAAATATTTTTGTACAACCGCTTCTCTGGTTTACAAACAGCTTGAAAATGACGAGCTTC
The DNA here is from genome assembly GCA_018207615.1 of Philaenus spumarius. Classification (NCBI taxonomy): domain Eukaryota; kingdom Metazoa; phylum Arthropoda; class Insecta; order Hemiptera; family Aphrophoridae; genus Philaenus; species Philaenus spumarius. The sequence goes on from JAGFPH010000134.1 coordinate 508,177, forward strand.
ACGTCACTCTTCTACTCCCAAAAGGTATGCCAACAGAAATTTAAGACAGTTCTCTTTCAGTTTTAAATATTAAATTGTAATAGACTCATCATATTTTTTAGATTGTTGAATATTTTACAGTGGTGAAAGCCAATAAACTGTTTATGCCCAAGCACCTGCTTTCATATTATTATATTTTCAAGAATGTGTTTCTTTTGATTTCAGACGTAGAAGACACCAAGGAGACTGCTCTTCCAAATGCTGAATACTCTTATATACCTGATAACGACATACTCAACCAAACCTTGACACTTGGACATTATATTTTAGTTCCTACTAGTATTAGCAACAATAGTGGTTTTATTCTACAGCCAGTTGAATCTTCTAGCAACAGTTTTACTACACCTATGCCTACTAAAGACATAGCTGCTATTCTCAATGTAGCCAAGAACAGGAAGAAACAAATACTACATTGTCTTCTCTGGATTTGGATTTTAGTTGCAATGAAGTAAACTATTTTGACATAGATGATGTGATTGATACTCTTGAAATCGAAAATGAGGCTACACCTATGTTAATTACAGAAAATAATGGTTACTTAACAACCATGCCTAACGAAGGGGAAATTAATACTGATGACACACATGATGACCCAATTGATACACACATTGAAGGACAAACGAACATGGCTTTGGAAGAAACCAGTGATTCAGAAAATGAACAAGAAGGGGAAACTAGTGGCACAGACAATGAGCACAGTTACAGTAGTAGGGAAATTCCCCAAAAGAGAAGAAGAGCAAAGCGAGGACAGGCAAACAGAGATTCCTGGACAGCAATATCCAATAAGAATACAAGATTAAAAGGGGAGTCTTTCTATGGCAGAAGAACAAACAAAAAAGGCAAAGCAGTTTTTGATGTAAAAAAAAAAAACAAAAAGGAGCCTAAAAGCACGATGCAAATGCAAATCAGGAAATCGTAAAAGATTTGCTTGTTCCAAGATTTCTGAAGAAAAAAGAAAGGAAATTTTTGTAGGATTTTGAAACTTGCAAGGGGTGAGAAAGTTATGTATATAAGTAATTTAGTTGATAAAGTGCTTGTACAAGAAAGAAAAAATTCTACCAATGGTGATCATAGGCGTAACTTTTCATACTCCTATAGTTTGAAACCAAATACAAATGAAGGCAAATTTAAGGTTTGTAAACGTATGTTTTTAGCAACACTTGATGTAGGAGAATGGAAGGTTCATGATTGGGTATCTAAATCATCTGACAATGCAAATGAAGGAAAAACAAATGAGCATGAATTGATTAACATTCCAACAAGTTCGCGAATTACCAAAGGAATTGATAAAAAAACAACTTATTAGTGACTTCCTAGGGGATCTTCCTAAACTTGAATCTCACTATTGTAGGAAGAGTAGTTCCAAGCTTTATTTAGAGCCAAGATGGAAATCCAAGTCAGAACTCTTTAAAGAGTATAAAGAATTTTGTAAGTCTAAAGGTAAAGAAAGCCTAATTGCGTCTGACTGTTTATTTTATACTATATTTTCAGAAAGTTATTTGTCACTATTCACCCCCAAAAAAGATCAGTGTGACCTATGTTGTGCCCATTTACAGGGTAACATAGAATTGCAAGAGTACAACGACCACATTTCTAGCAAAACAGCAGCAAGACAGAAGAAAGAAGATGATAAAACAAAATCAGGAGAAAATACTGCAGTTTATACAATAGATTTGCAGGCTGTGCTACTATGCCCATCATTAAATGCTTCAGCTCTATACTATCGAACAAAACTTAAAGTTCACAATTTTACACTATATGACCTTAAATCAGGAGCTGGTTATTGTTTTCTTTGGGACGAGAGTGGAGGTGGTTTGAGTGCGGATGAGTTCTGTAGTATTTTATATGAATTTTTGACAAGTGAGGTAGACACAAGCAAATTCAGTAATATAATACTATACAGTGATGGATGCACCTATCAAAATAGGAATAGTATTTTGTCTAATACACTTCTTTTGGCATCATTTAAAACCGGCTTAACTATAACGCAAAAGTTTCTGGAAAAGGGTCATACCCAAATGGAGTGCGACTCAATGCATAGCACAATCGAGAGAAGGCTGAGAAACCGGGAGGTATATTCTCCAGTTGCATACTTTGAAGCATGCAGAACAGCTAGGGTAAATCCACAACCCTATAAAGTGCAATACCTAACCCACAAGTTTTTAAAAACATTTAGTACCTTATTATTTGTAACATCAATACATCCTGGCCACAAAAAAGGGGTCCCACAAGTAACCAACATAATATGTATACAGTATATTCCTAATGGAGAGTTGGTAATTAAATTAAAATACTCAGATGATTTTTCTTTGCTTCCAAGAAGGGTGAAAAAACCCTCTGATGATGTAATTCTTGAGAGTTTGTATATAACAAAGCAATACCGCTCCAGGCAATAAAGTTCAGACATCTGCAGGAAATGAAGGCAGTCTTATCCAGAGAAGTTCATAAGTACTATGATGAATTGCCCCACTTCTGTAAGTCTGGTAACAGAGTATGTGAGGACAGAAATAAATGTGCTTGTACTATAGCAGTAAGCGTACCATAGGCTTTTAGTAAGTGTCCTTACCATAAAATAGTTGTTAATAATGTGATTTCATAACTTTGTAATAAAAATATTTTTGTGTTCAGCTTATTTTTTTGTTTTCATACATCCATAATCTTTATTAATTTATGCAGCGCCATGGCTACTGTTTTTTCTTTTTAAAGATAGGTCAGTTGAAACAGGAAATTAATTATTTATAATTAAATTAATAAATATATAAATAGGCTATATACACACAGACCTAAATAATGTTATTAAAAATTAACAGTACCGGTACTATAATTTTTGAATTTTTTTGTTTTTACTAAGAGTGAAAAACTTGTATATAAACAAAAATTTTAAGTATGAAAACCTTGTAAATAAAAAAAAGCAGGTATATCACGCAGTGCATAAAAGGTAAAACCTTGTAAGTCTGAATAAAATATATAACAACATAAATTTTTAGTAATCATTACAACAGAAAGTCTATCAATAATAAACAAGAACTAAACAAATTCAAATGGTTATCAAAACTTACAAAATGTCACATTTAAATAGTTATTTGTGTCTCCTGTAAAGTTTAGATATTTCGACTTACGAGGTTTTTACATTAAGGTGACGATATGCCTTTTTAGTCATGTAGATACATTAGAACTCCAATTATCTGGACTCTAATTATCCGGATCGCCAATTATCCGGATCAGATTTGAATAAGAACATAGTCAAACGGATGCGAGACTTGGCGGCGCGGAATCGATTTAAGGTAGTAAAACAGCTGACTCTACCTGGTATGTTAAAAAAATAATGTATTTTACAGTGATTTAGTATTGTTTGTAAATATTACGTAATGTAAACATTGTCACTGATATTGTTTTTTGATAATAAATACCGTAAATGTTCTCTATTGTGTTTTGTTTACGTTTTTCTCCTAAAAACGGCATTTTTTTCGAGAAAAATCCAATTATCCGGATTTTTGATTATCCGGATCGGGTCCGGTCCCAATTAATCCGGATAATTGGAGTTCTACTGTATGTACATTGTACCTGGAAAAAATTCCGAAGTTAATGGAATTTTTACAGGTTGTTCGAGGATGATTCTGTCAAGTTTTCCAACTCGAGGACCCTGTGCTAACTTGGGGGGACCGAAAAACATCAACATTTTCAGAATTTTGTCGGTTTTTCACTCATAACTTCTAAACTAAGCGGTTTTCAACCAAAACATTTTTCAAAGTTGTCGAGCAGTAAATTTGCTGCAATTTTGTATTCTTAAACTTCTTCCTAAACCAAATATTAACCGAGATACAGAAGATCAAAGTTAGAGAGATTTTCTCAAAATGGCAAAAATTTGCCAAAACCTTCGTTTTTGGTTCTCTAACTATCAATTACCATCAGTTCTATGGTAATTATGGTAATCACTTATCAATATCGACATGCTGGAACATGGGGTGGGGGGGGAGGGTCCGCTGACCAAGTGCCTGTTTTTGTGAAGTGTAGTTATTTCAATGTTATCGTGGCAGGTTATCACCCTTCTACTGCAATTACAGCCAACCCATAATCTTGAACCTCAATATAATTGATATAAAAATAATGGTAGTACGTATGTACAATAATACAAGTATATACCATTTATGTGTAAAAATGTCATGAGGCCACCAACAATTTGGAGCGCTTGAGGGTTGCTGCACCATCCTCGTCATCGTAATCGTCGTAGTCGTTTTCAAAGTTGTCCGGGTCTATGTACATGTCTGGTGCAGCCGTAAGGGGGAGATTTTCTTGACTCTCGTCGTCAGTATCAACTTGGTTGTGTCAGGGTGAGGGCTGTTTTCTCATGCTATGCCTAAGCAGTGCTTGCATACTGCGGAGCACAACAGACCAGCTTTATTACAACTGCAGCCGGCGGTGGCGCAACCAGTTGTGCACTTACAGCTGATGATGCGGAGCAGCTGTTCTGGGGCAGCATACATTTTTTTGGTGATGGGAACCACAACTGTAAATATATGAATCACTCAATTAACACTGGTGACTTTGTTACAAGATTGAATAATAATGAGGGGGGTTTTAAGAATGAAAAATGTACTACTTCAGGATGACGAGAATAATAATACCCACCTAGTTTGGTAATTTTCCATCTCCAAGCAAATGGCAACTTCTCGTAGACCCCTTGGCTTCCCATCCACGTCTGGACTTGTTGGTAAATCTCAGGTCATCGAGGTTGTCATGTCCAATGTTCCCTCCAACAGTTTCACCAAGAACTTCATTCCAACGTCAGCAATTTGAGCTGGACCTGTCTCGATGTCCTTGAAAATCTCCAACATCTCGGAGAGGCCGGGGTTCTTCTAATACGTCTGTATAACCTTCTTCTTCCCAATTCTAAAGGGTGCAGGAAGAGTATGTTCTATGGCCTGTGTTTGAAAGAGTGGGAAGAATAAAGGACGAGTGTTACCCTTCCCACTCTTTTGGAAGTAGATGTTTTTCTTTGAAAACCCCAAATCATTCAGCAGCACCAGAAGATCAATGTCCTCTCCTGTAATGACGACACTGTTGTAATCCTCGGTAACTGAGACACCAGTCTGTACGATCAGCACATCAGCGTCTCCTACTACCTGCTTGACTTGGATCCCCTTGGCTTCCAGTTCACCCATCAGCATCGTTATGAAATTCATCTGGTTTGTGTTGTTGGAGAGAAATTTTGCTTGCGTGATGGTGCTAACTGCTGTTGGAGAACACAAACTTAGTAGAGGGGTTCAGCAAGAAACGCAGATAACATTTTACTGCCTTGGTGCTTTGGTAGCTTATCCCACTAGGATAACCATAAAAACATCAAAAACCACTATGGTGTTGCTCCCAAAGTGCCTATTGATGTAGTTCACGTAGTTTTGGCACACCAACATGGAATGTTGCTTCGCTTGACTTCGTAAAAACCACCCTATGTAGCAGGAACCCTCCATCAATGACATTGCATTTTCTGTCACCTGTCCTTTCAGATCTGATGAAGTTCTAGAAAAGTAAAATTTCTAAACGATGATTGCACAAGTAAATATACGTTTTAGAACGAAATTGTAAATAAAAGTTTGAAACATTACCATTCCAATGGTATTTGTTTTTTTTTAAATTGGAAGATTTTTAGTGGTTGAAATGTTTTATACAATCTTGCGTTACAAATAAATGTGGTGTCGCGGCACGGAGTGACTGCACTATAGTGTAGTCTGCCGGTTGTAGGGTTTTAAAGAGGTCTGCACCACTCAGCGGACCCCCCTCTCGGTTGTTCCAACATGTTGATATTGATGAGTAATTACCATAAAACTGATGGTAATTGATAGTTAGAGGGTCAAAAACGAAGGTTTTGGCCAATTTTTGCCATTTTGAGAAAATCTCTAACTTTGATCGGTTGCATCTCAGTTAATATTAGGTTTAGGAAGAAGTTTAAGGATACAAAATTGTAGCAAATTTACTGCTCTACAACTTTGAAAATTAATTTTTTGGTCAAAACCCGCTTAGTTTAGAAGTTATGAGCGAAAAACCAACAAAAGTCCGAAAATGTAGAAGTTTTTCGCCCCCCCCCCCCCAGTTAGCACAGAGTCCTCGAGTTAGAAAACTTGACAGTCATCCCACAGCACCCCGAACAACCTGTTAACTTCCATTAACTTCGGAATTTTTTCCAGCAAACCCCACTTTTTTGCTCTGTCTACTTGGACTATTAAGCAATATGCAAGAATAAGATACAATTTGTTGGATCAAAATATTGGAAGGAATATTCTACAGAATAAATTTGTTTCATATAACATTTTGAACACAATGTACAAAATAAATGGACTCAAAGAAGCAGACTTTAAAAAATTAAATACATTGCAAGAGAAGTTTCCGTAGTGTAGTGGTTATCACGTGTGCTTCACACGCACAAGGTCCCCGGTTCGATCCCGGGCGGAAACACTTTTTTTAGATTCAAACAAAAATAATATTACATTTAATTCTCGTTTAGGTGAGATAATCAGTAATAATTATGTTCCAAAATGGTTTCTCACCTTATTTTGTGTGCATCAGTTGTAGAGTTGAAATAATAACTGGAATAAGTGCCATAATCTAAACTTTTCAGAAACGAACTAAAAATGTGTCAAATCAAAACCAATCAAACTATTTCAGTGAAATGTTTATTGTGGCTTTATTGCATATAAATGAATTTATTGAACTATATTGATCCCTTTTATATATAGTTTATATATACTATAAAAGGGATCAATATAGTTCAATAAATTCATTTATATTCATCTTAAAAATACATTTCTACTTGCTAACTTAAATTTGGAACTAAAGAAAATAAATACAACGCGGCGTGCCAGCGTTCCAATATCTAGCAAGAACTGATCTATGCGTTCAGACTGCGCGAGATTACACAGCGTACGCTAGCCACGCTGAGGTTCTACATTAAATGTACCGTAAATTTTATTGTTTAACATGGGTTTTAATGCAAGTTAATCCAGTTAGAAGGTGCGTACATACTTTCACTCAGTGTGAACGCCAAGACGAAGGCGAACGAACGCTTCCGAACGCATTCGTTTGCTTGCGCTCGGGAGGCGGTACATCAAAGTAAAATGCGAACCGCACAAGCTCAGCTTGGTTAAGGGTCTGCTGTAGTGGCGGCCATCTTGGATTTTTATCCCATAAGAGCAATGTTAAATTTCAAACCATTTATTTCGTTTACTTTTTATCATAAAATTGTTTACAAGGTCTCATTTTAAGCACAGTCACAATACGCATCCGTCTTGCAATTTCATTTAAAAAAAAATTGTTATGTAATTGACATTTTGTGAGTACAAAGTTTGAATTTTTTTCCTAACACAATAAAAAAATTATAATGAAAAATAATGTGCAAGCCGGATCCGAAATTTTATAAAGAATATTCAGTTTTTTTTTCAACACTCAATTACAAAAGATAGACTTATAAAATGGTTTGAAATGAGGCAATGTCTGCAAGAAATTGCACTGTTTAGATAGGGATATAGTGAGAGGCGCTAGCGTTTCCTGTTGATTTCTCGTTTACTGGAGCAGACACATAGCACAGAGCATAGATCACATAGGCGTAACCAAGACGAACGTATGGGGGGGGGGGGTACAACAAACGGGGGGGGGGTATTTTTTAACCCTAGAACCGGCAGATCGCACGTTT
>JAGFPH010000134.1:529342-540384 GCA_018207615.1 Philaenus spumarius
AATCCATTGTCTGCAACCATCAGATGACTGTTAAATTGACTAAGTCATCCCCACAGGTAAAGGTAAAAGAAGTGTGCATCAGTTGAATGTCCAGTGGAATGAAAGGGAGTGCCACTCGCTAAAAATGTTGATAACTACTATCTGCAACAGTGGCGAATATACATATTTTTTTTTTTGGGGGGGGGGCCAAGACCAATGTTATATTAGGTAATTTGGGTAATAAAGTAGTTATACTCAATGTTTCACGCTAGTTTTTAAGGCCGATTTCAGTGGGTAAATTACAACTAGATTATTTTAATATTGTTTTAAAAAGGGTGTAAACAAGTGAATCTTTGACAGGTAAAAAAATGGTATATTATAAAGACTTAATGAGGTTAACAATGTTTACAGATTACAGAATCTATTAGATCTGGCAAATTATGCATTTCAACAACTCATATTAGTTAATTTTGTCTTACACTGTCTAATTTCGGGGGGGGGGGCCTGGGCCCCCTGGGCCCCCATTATATACGCCCCTGATCTGCAACACTGGTTCCGATAAAGTGATGATATTATTTTTTTCTTTTCATAACATTATTTATATCAAACTATAAGTATTGTTTTAGCATGTTTAAAAAAACAGATTTCTGCCTAGTCAAGTAATGTCTGCTCGAAAAAAGGTAAGAAACTTTTGATAATAGTTGTTAGTATTTAAATTACACAGAAATTACTATCAATCTCCTAAAGATACAATCTCCAGGTAAGAATAACAACGTATTAATCATTGGAAAGGAATAATTTGTATGATTATAACCTTTACTCATAAATAATAAATTTGAACGTTTCCATACTATGTAATATTTGAAAATTAATAATATTGCAAAAAATACGAATAAATACAATTTTGCCATTCCTGGTTAATTTAAACTTTACGGGTAAATTGATGTTAGATTAAATCATAAATGGCACTGTAGTTTGATGTTTATATTCTCAGCCAAAAATAATTTCTTCGCAACATTCCACAACTTGGTTCCGGATGAAACTCGTTTGTTCTTAGAAAAAAAAAAAAAGAAAAAAATTGCTAAACAAAGTTCACATTATTTAAACAAGTAAATGGTTTATTTATGGCAAATAATGTTATTTCTTATGAAATCACTTAACAAGTAACGTAGGTACCTACATAATTTGTTCTGAAATCTGAAAGGGTTAGATTCATATGTTTTATATTACAGGCTTAAAGTAAATTTTTAAAACACAGATATTTTAAAAGCATTCATAATTTATTTTAAAAGTCTAAAATGCGTAAAACAAACAACTTCTAAGATAATAATAATTCTACACAAAATACAAAAAAGGAATATTATTCTGGTTACAAATTAAGGTCGAAGAACTGTTTTAAACATCTCATTTCAAATGACCACATAATAAGATAATGGGATAATTTACCAAACCATCGAGCTATTTATTAAAACCACCAGACTAAAGACTACTGACTGTGTCTACAATTGCGGCTAACAATAATGATCATAATATTCATAATGATTTAATTATACAGACAGATTAGCACTATCTTATCAGTTGCAATGGATTTATATTTTCATAAGCTGTTTATCTCCAAACTAAACTTGGTTGATATCTCGAGCCAATATTATACAGAGAGAATCAGTCAGTAGCGAGCTAACCACGTGCTTGTGCGGTTGTGTTGTGCGCATTGTGTGAAAGTTTAGTGTTCTACGCTATCAGCTGTTTACTTCGGCCTCCAAATCTACTTCCTGTACTCTTTCAGCTATTGTTTGCACACAACATTCCTTGTTAGTTTTTAATATTAAGTATGTATTATTAGATTATTAGCTTTGACTGTTTGTTGAATTAGTCAATAAGGTTAGTGTCTAGTTTACCCGCAGACTAGTTGAATGATTTGCTTGTCTTAAGTAAGCATAAATCTAAATTTAACCTCAACACACACTCTTGCTACAATAATAAGAAAGATGAAATACGTAGTAGAACTCGGGGGAATGGCCGACGGTAAACTATTCATGCAGAACTAAAAGATAATCAATCAGTTTTAAGTAGAACAATGTTTCAAAACACCCGTAGAGAACAACATTCAGATTTATTCAAAGTAACTGAAAATTGTAGCCTATACTATTGTAGCGATACAAATCTACAAAATTAGCCTACCCTCAAGAAGTTGTAGACATTTTATTTTAACAATAATTATAACGGTTTACTAACCGTAATCAAAGTTAATTGTGGGAAAATGTTCAAATTTAAAAAACATTCAGTGCAGATTTACTTTTTTCGATACAAATGTTGGTCTATGTCTTTGCATAAAACATTTCTTAAAAGTATCTGCATAATACAAAATAGTAATAAAATAAATAAATAATGAGCTTGATTTGTGAGAAGATAGCCTACACTTGATAGAATAAAACTTGAACATAGAATCTCACAACTAATACGTTTATTTACTGAAAGTGATTCACGAGCTACAATAATCAAACTATAACATATTATAGCTTGTGTATCACTAAAGATGGCGACTTTGTCGTTGAAACGCGTTTTAGTTAATAAATGTATTAGTTGTGAGATTCTGTGTTCAAGTTTTATTCCAGTAATAATATGATGATAAATAAACAATCTGATATTGTTTTGTATAAAAATCCGTAGGCCAACATGTGGCAATGAAGGTCTTAGGAAATTAATTAATAACGTATTTTTGTATTTCTTGGAAAGAATATGTCAAAGTATAGAAGATCTTGTTTTTTAAAATTCAATATTTTGGGAATGAGATGTGATTAGCTGCATAAGAGTACAGTGAGACTTTTTTTAACTAATTGTGTTTAAGATACAAATTTACTTAGGCTTACTGAAACAAATTTGTTTGTAGCTTTGAACGGATGTGAAGATTGTGCGTTATGAGTAGCCTAAACATACAAAATAGCCTAATATTGTTTATTTTGTAAGAACTAAGTTGCAAAACTTACGGTTGTCTCATATATAAAAAAAGTCTTAAACCTTACAACTTCTAGTCGCTTGGTCTTATATATATTTATACAGTACTACTTGATTGAGCAATCATGTTAACAGTCAATAGTTGACAGTTGTTTCGCCTGTCTGTCAGAACAATTAAAACACTTAAATATAAACACTAATTGTTAAAACATAGCTGTAAAACACATTTAGCCAAAGCCAATGGACTAAAATCTACATTAAAAAATACCGTACATAATATTATAACACGTCACACTAAGTGACTGTCCACTTTTATGTTTTATCGTAAACCAGCCTAACTGAAGGACTGATTGTGCCTTCAATCACTGATCAATCTGATAACAGTTAGGATAAAACATAAAAGTGGACAGTCGCTTACTGTGACGTAAAACACTGTGTTAAGTGTGCTTTTTTTAATGTACATTTTAGTCTGTTAGCTAAATGTGCTTTACAACCATGTTTTAATTAGTGTTTTAATTGTTCTGATGGTGCATGACAAATGGGCGAAGCCGCTGTCAACTATTGACTCTTAACCTGATTGCTCAGGCAAGTAGTAGTGTATGTATACATTTATCGTATTAAATATTAGTAACAATCAGTTCTCCTATACCAACAAAAATATAAGTTTTTTACTTTAATGCCAAATCTACGACCAAACTGATATGTGCAACTTGTAGAGGCTTACTTATTTTTCGGAAAAACACATTCACAATGGAGTCGACCAGGTTTAATCAGAATGATTGGAGACTTTTCTGAAGCATTTGCAGTAATTTACAAAACAAAATCACATTACTTAGAATTAATTCCAGTTTCAAAGACGTCTATTTAAACGCTCGAGTAAAAACAGTGAAAGATAATTGAAAACAGATGTTTACCAAACTGCCTCTTCAACACACATTAGGACTTTTTTTTACATGTGGAGAATTTTGAGACGTGTTTTAATAACTATACAAATTGGGCTCGAGGTTATCAGATAGCTGAAACAAAAATGTATTTATGTTAACTTTTTCAGCTCGACTTTCCTTAAATTTTCTACTATTAAAACTAAGAAAGTATGAGGGGTAGCTAATGCAACCGAATCCCAGTAGCCTACCGCAGGAACTACGATCGGATTTTATATTATAATAGGGGCTCTGCCCCTGGACGCTTCGCGTCCCAACCCCGCCTCGGCCTACGGCATCAGATGGCTGCTTCGCTTCGCTCGCAGTTGGAAAACTCGCTAAAGGCTCTCGCTAATCTTTGGTTCGTTTGTACCTGGGTGACCGAGTATCGCTCAGTATTTTTAATATCTGGATTGTATCTATAATGTATCTATTTGAATACTTAGTAAAAAGAAGTTGTATCTATTCGCCTTCTAAGTGACTTGAAAGGTGGTATAAAAAGAAGTTCAGAGTTTAAAGTTTATGCGCGTTTTGCTCTTATGCTGGCGTTTGTTCCTGATAAAATGGCCCTGCCACAACACTCATCTGGGGTTTTGATAATATCAGAAGGATAGACAAATTCTATCAAATCAGACAACGTATTTACAAAAGTGATGCCATTGAGCTGTATACAGTACATTTTCCCCATTCACTTCCAAATGTTTGATGGATCCATTTCGCACAAAGAGTATACATTTTGAAAAAGAAATGTAACTTTTAAAACTACAACAATAACTTTATCCATCCATAAGGAATAACAGTTCTGTTAAATTATATAAATCAGCTGTTTTATTTGGCAGCTGACTCAAACTCATTAAACATTATCTCCTTAAGATTAACATGGGACATTTGAAGGCTTGTGGGCCGGAGCTCCTTCTCGGGTGAATAGCGGCTAAACAGATGATCTGATCTTAAATCTGACGGAAAATCGTTAGTTTGAAATTTAATTTTCTACAACTATTGTATTTAAAATTTTTTGCTACCTCTTACCGTTTTCTTAAAAAACGCGCTCAAAGTGGAAAATTTTTTAAAAATGTAACTTTTCCCGCACGAAAAGTGCCTTCAAAACTAAAAATGTTAACTTCTGGAAATTTTTCTAAAGGTTTCTCGTCGAGAGCTTTAATTCAAGTATGAAGTCGAGGGGGGTACGATTACCCTCATAGTTCATGTCAGTGAATGGATCAGTGAATTCGCCTAGCTTTAAATAGATAGCATTAACTTTACACCGATGTGGGCTGTGGAAGTTACTAAAGTTCGTTTAAAAAATAAGAAATTATATCATCAAGTTCGTGATTTTTTTTAACATTCTGCCATATAAACAAATATTTTGTAAACCTATTGTATGTTAAGTCAGAGGTCTATAAATAATGAAAAATTCAACAGTAGGCCGAAACCGTCCTTTTAGCTATACAAGTGCAATAAATTAATCAGAAAAGCAGCAGTTTTCAGTATTCAACACTTTTGCAGTTGCGTACCCCTTACCAGCTTCTTTTCATGAATTGTACATCCGGACTATAATTCATATCTAGCGCAAGTCTAGCATCAGTAATGAGGAATCAGTTCAGTAATGCGATTAGCAATATATACAGTTTAAAACTATACGAGTACTATAAATTGCGATTAAATTTTAACACTTCAATACTAAATTAATATAAAATGTAACAGAAAGTTCTTTATCAATACAAACATTTCAAAATTGGTTCTGTCATTAGTTTTGTAATAATGTAAAAGAAAAAGTTACTTTAAATTGTTAAACGCTTTCGTCACTTCTCTTACATCATTGCAGTTTTATACACACGATTCCACGTTATCTGTACGACAGTCTCAGCGATAATAGCCAACTAAAAAACATCAACTCCCATGCAACGCTCGGTCAGTTGACGCAACCCGCATGGCAATAAACGAGTTGTTCCCTGTAATGGTAGTAGCATGTCTATTCTCCCGTAAGACCTGTACTGCACGGTGAACGTGGAATCGAGTGTAGTGGGAGCTCTGTTTTTGCTTCGTATAGTCTTATGTCTGAGGCAACATCCAACTTGTTTCTGTATTATTTTTTATCAATTTGTAGATCGAATAAGATCTTTCTACCAGCTATGTGGATGGGAAAGACAATAAAACCTTAATTTCCAGGTTCACTTTTGACGAGCAACCAAAAGTTAATGAGAGGGGTTTTCTTGAACAGTGATTTCAAAGTGTTGGTTCAAGTGTTAGAATTTTCAATCAGATTCTCTTTTTAGCAATGTCCAACTGTGCTGATTAAAAATTCTCTTTGGAGAAGGGATTTATAATTCAGTTAATACTTTCTTCAAGCTTTGTAAAATATCTTTCAAATGATGAGTTAGTCCCTTCAAGTGTTCACATAATATTAACAACATTCACATTGCACATTCATTTTATTTCGAAAAGTAATTCAAAGCCTCGCACACGCCTGTCTGGCCATGAAGAATACAAGTCTTCCAGAACTCAATCTTTTTATCATAGCTTCTATATTTTCTGATGCTCTGAAGATTTAGCTTATTGAGTTGTTGGAAAACGACAGAGAAGTACGTCAAACATTGTAGCCAATCGCTGTCATGTAACTTTGGTGACACTTGGAAAGAGTTATCTTGAAAAAACTACTGCACTTCATCCCCAAGCTGTTTATGTGCCAAAGCATACCCAAGCATATTTTTTTGTTTAATACTGTAACTCTACACAATGTACATGTCCGCCATTATGAATTTTCTTTCCGCGAGCCCCCCATTTCGAACCCATTGAGAACCGCTGCAGCAGTGGCGGCTCGTGAGTAAAATGCTGGGGGGGCACACACCACCGGGGTGTTTGAACATTTTGTGTATTTTAGTGAGTTTTTAAGGCAATCTAGGTATTAAAATTGTGATGCCATATGTTTCTGAAATACTTTTCATATGTAAATCTGAAACTCTACTTACATACCTTAGTTACATTGCTTGTAGCAGAAAGTCCATCCTTCTTTCCGACTCACTAGATACGCCGCTCTGCGCATGCTCGGACGCCGTCCCAAGCCTTCCATAAGGCACAAGCTTAGACGCGTCATAGCACCAGCAGCCCCCACCAATACCACTCTTCATATAACTGCATGGTAATGGATTGGGACGTTCTGGCCAGCGTCCCACGGCTACAAATACAAACTTCTCGCGCTATTTTTGCGTGTTTTTTTCCTACATTTTCGATGTATGTGATTGAAAAAAAAAACACTTTGGTTAATTATATGTATAATTATAATTGAATGGGTATTTATTTTTTTTTCAAATCTTTTGGAGGGGCGGCGTCCGAGAGCCCTTATGGGCAAGCCGCCACTGCGCTGCAGTAGATAACTAATAGGATTATTTTTTATAAAACTTGCTAGTACATACCTTTGTCACGACGTTCTCAAAATTATCATAACACAGATTGATCTAGACGTTAAATTAGTTTTACTTCAATCTGTTCATTAAGTGAAAATGAGTTATAAACGATATCGGTTTCAACTTTAATAGTTATTGATTGTTTTATCGGCACTTGGTTACGCCCGTTCACAGCAACAATGGACGCTACTTGTTTATTGACCTTGCCCAGACACAAAGTCATTTACAAGTTGTCTTATTGACCTTTGATCTCACACAGTTTGTCATCGTATTGATTTGGTTAGTTACAAACAAGGAGCACTGTTGGGATCGTGTTTCTGGAATAATTTGGCGACATTTAATTTGTCGGAAAAAGGCTATTTTTTGTTTGACAAAAATTGAGGATTTAAGTGCGGAAAGATTATGTTTGCCAGAAAAATTTCAAATTTGAATGTAGAAATAATCCGATGATTGTGGTTACTTGTATAACTCAGAATACATTTATTTGTTAAATTCTAACATCATTATTGCTTTAGGATCAGGGCTATACAGGCATTACAGGGTCCCTCCCTCCCACATTAACTTGTGTTTGAACTGAAATAGAGCCGAATACTTGTATGGGTCTTTAGTAGGTCAGAGGCTTTTACTACATTTTGGAATTTTACCCTTCTCTCTAAAATGTAGTACTTAAAATTTTCAAATGGGATCCCATATCTTGTCAACTGTCAAGTTAAAGGGCACTAAAGAGACAAAGTGAATGGTACTCACGAAATATTTTGACCCTAACTAAACTGGCAGCACAAAATGTTGAAATTTTAAAATTATAAAATCACAATTTTTAGTGCATAATCAAATATGTGTAATAAGAATAGACTAATTTGTGAGAATTATTTACGTTAAACTGAATTTTACTTTCTCCCAAAAGTGTGGCACTACTTTTAGATTTTGCTTACACTTAGGCCTAATTTAATTGTATAAATTAAATCAAACATTTTGTTTTTACTTCTAAAAATGCTTCGTAAACCATCGAAATACAAAGGCAACTTTTGAGTTGTTAGATTACTCAAATTGTATTACATACACGTAAATGCGGGGATACGAAAACATTAAGCGAGATAACCAAAGTATTCACACGGCTAGATGGAATCTGCAGAGGTGACTTTGCCTGACTCTGTGGCTAGCTGTGAAGGACGCGATGTTTCTAGGAACGTTCTTGTAGATGTCATCTTGGGCCGGCATGTACTGAATCTTGTATAGACTGCACCCAGTCCTTATTCCACTTTTCCATCCATCGCTTCCTGAAGTATCTACATGTACCCATGCAGTACTCCAGAAACAAGACCTTCTGATTTTCTGGGTTCATCAGAGCTGACTCTTTACCTGTGCCGTTTCATTACACATGATTCCGCAGTAGGACGCGACCCATTGGAGGGTGATATCCTTTCCTAAAACGTGTAGCTTGAGGAGTATTGTTCTTAGCTCTGCAATTCTGTAAGAGTATGCACAGGCTTTGGTAGCGCTTGTAGGGCCGACTTAGAATCCGTGAATGTATATATTTGCAAATCCACACTTGATATGCAACTGACTAAGGCGGCGTTGATTGCCAATAGTTCTGCATCCATGTTTGAATTGGAGTTGTCAAGAATATAAAATCGGTCGCCATTGGTCTGGTTGTAATACCCAGCACCCGAGTTGCCTTTTGCTAAGTCTACCGAGCCCTCTGTATATATTCTTACATGTCCGTGGTACTACAGCATGTTTATCATTTCTAATGTTTCCGATCTAAGAGATTCAGCACTTTCCTTTTTACTTAATTTTTCTGGGATATCCGAGGTAATATTAGGGTAGAATTTCCAATAAGGAACAGACTGGTTATCTAAAAGAGTTTCTTGTTTTAGTTTTTAAACAGAATATAGTTTTACTTTCTTTTTTTTAGTTATATTAATAATACACAAAAGTTACAGACACAAAAGAAGTAAAAAGAAAACATTAGAAAAACAATTAAATAAATACTTAAGTTCTCTTTAGGCAAGCCTCCATAATTTAAAGAAAACAAAACAATTAAATGCAATATTCTAAAATCACTTGACCCTAATATAAAAAGTTAATTTTTCATGCATGACATATCGCCAAGACATAAGTAAGGAAAACACAAATAATAAAAATAGAAACTTAAAAAACATTGATTATTAGATTGTCTGCTTTAAATTATTTTCATGACATAACTAGAGGGCTACGCCACTGCTCGCTTCACTGATTAACCTCCGCGGCGTCTCGTGGCGAAACAAATACAAACAGTTTATTGTATACTCTGATATTTGCACGTTTTTGCAAAGGACCCGAAGTTCACTATACTGACGTGAAGTCACTCCGCGTTTATGGGGATCACCAGACAACATTGAGCGTGTTCGCGTCAAGAAGCTCGCATCAGGTCGCCTCACGTCCGCCAAACTTGTCTCAATTTTCGCATTGCCTATCGTCCATACTCTTGGCGGATAGTTGTATTTAGGATAGTTACTGTATAAGTTATTGTTTATGAAGAAGTAGGCTACGTCTCTCGCCTAGGTATAAAGTATTCAAATATTAATTAATTGAATTTAATAAAATTTAAAATAAAAGAATTAATACAAAGTTTTTCTCCACAAAATTGTTAATATGAATATGAATTAAAAAGCAATAGTTCGAAATTTTTGTCATTATAACAAGTTGATTTCTTCTTTAGTAAGATTTTTAATAGAGCCTAAATTGTAGTAATGTCTCGTTATTATATAAAAAAATCCTACCATTCGCGCAAAAATTCTGGCCCTACATCGTGTGTGTCAGGACCAAGTCACAGCTACCCCCACCACATACCCCTGTCCAAGCGCATCTTTTTCAATCTGTTTGGATTTACTTTGCCGTGGAGGTTATTGAGCGAAGCGAGCAGGGTGCGGAGCCCTCTAGGTTTTTTATTTAAACAAATTAAAAGCTTTACTTTTATTTATTAAGCGAGCTTAATAACACTATTCAAAATTATTCTGGAAAATAACGACACGAAAATCGACTCTTATGTTGGATATTTTGGATGAGTTATTTAGAAAAATATAGGCTGCAGAATGTAATTGACCCCTTCGTATGGTACTTAGAGAGATCAAACGAATCAGTTTAGTTGAACTCATGGTTGTAACTAAATCAAATTATTTCTCAAAACTAAAAAAGGATTTTTTCAAATCTCGGAGCCTGCCAAAAGTTATTTGGGGTGTCGTTTTTCAGATGGAAACATATGTCAAGTGTTAAATCATTTAAAAAATCTTTTAAAAGAAACACTTTTGATTTACTTGGCCCTATTTCAGTTGAAACCAAGTGTCTGAAACGATTAGGTTGCTCGGTATAACCAATGAATACTTAAATTTTAAGTATTCATTGGTATAACTACCGCACGAGTGGTCTTTTACACGATTCATTGAACAGTGTCTAATTACCAGGAGTAGTATATCTTGTACTCGTTAACCGTGATCTATACACGAACTTTGATGTTCACTCTAAGGTTTAGACTACTTATCTGTATTTTGAAACTTATAAATATTTTCTTCACATGCTATAAACACTGAAATAAACACAAACCTAAATGTTTTTGGCTAATACAAGTCGAGTAATATGTTTCAAGTTGTCAGGTATAATGTTTTTTTACGGAATATGAATCCTTAGAAAATACTTTAAAATATCAACTGAATTATCATACTTTAAATTGACTATTTAAGGGTCTTCTATACCTTGCGTAAAACAGGTATGCAGTATGCACTTCGTATTACCGTGTTTCGGACGC